>CAUYRT010093791.1:0-28632 GCA_963574885.1 Lepilemur ruficaudatus
CCATTAAAAAGCGGGCAAAGGACATGAACAGAAACTTTTCAAAAGAAGATAGACTAACGGCCAAAAAACATATAAAAAAATACTCAACATCTCTAATCATCAGGGAAATGCAAATCAAAACCACAGTGAGATATCACTTAACTCCAGTGAGAACAGCTTTTATCAAAAAGTCCCAAAACAACAAATGTTGACGTGAATGGAGAGAAATAAAAACACTCATACACTGCTGGTGGGACTGCAAATTAGTACAATCTCTATGGAAAGTAGTATGGAGATACCTCAAAGAACTAAAAGTAGAACTACCATTTGATCTAGCAATCCCACTATTTGGTATCTACCCAAAGGAAAAAAAAGACATTCTATAAAAAAAAATCTGCACTTAAATTTTTATAGCAGCACAATTCACAACTGCAAAGATGTGGAAACAGCCCAAGTGCCCATCAATACATGAATGGATTAATAAAATGTAATACATGTATACCATGGAATACTACTTAGCCATCAAAAAAATGGTGAACTACCTATTGAATTATCCTGCATAGAACTTAAGCCCATCTTCTAAGTGAAATATCATAAGAATGGAAAAACAAATACCACAGGTATTCACCATTAAATTGGTGCTAATCAATCAACACTTAATGTGCACATACGGGAAGTAACATTCACCAGGTGTTGGGCAGGTGGGAGTGAGAGCAGAAGATGGGTAAATTCATACCTAACAGATGCATTGTGCATTGTCTGGGTGATTGGGTGTCCTTGTAGCTCTGAATTGGGTTGTGCAAAGGCAATTTATGTAACCAAAGAGTTTGTACCCCTGTAATGCTCTGAAATTAAAAAAATATTCAAAATAGTATCAAGTATCAACTATGTAAAAAAATTTTAACAAGTTATGTGTAAAGCATACAGATGCCAAAACATTTTGAATAAGTTAAACAACAACAAAATAAATGGAAAAAAAAATACAATGTTCATGGATTTGAAAAAGATTCAATGTTGAAAGGACATCAATTACACTAGTTTGAACTGTAGATACAGTGCAATCCCAGTGAAAATCCCAATGGGTGGGGGGAGGAAAGAGAGAGGGGAAGAGAAGGTTGGGGAACTTTTTGAGCTAATTCTGAAATTTGCATAGGAATACAAAGAGCCAATCACGACCATGACAGCCTTGAATGAGATGAGAGGAAGGAAGGAGTTGCTCTCTTGGATATCAAGACTAATTATAAAGCTACCATAACCAAGACAGTCTCGTGTTTGCTTAATTGTTACATAGACCAATGGAAAGCTATTAGAAAGTTCAGACACATCTACATCCAAATGGACAGTTGATTTATGTAAAAGGTAGCAGTGCTGAGAAGTGAAGAAAAGAAAGTTATTTCAGTAAATGGTGTTCATTCAATTATATCTCCATATGGAATTACAAAATAATTTGATTCTTACTTTACTCTACACACAATAGTAAATTCCAAATGGATTATAGACCTAAACTTGAAAAGCATGACAATATTTTTTATCATTTTGAAGAGTAGGGAAATTGTTTTTGAATGGTAAGCACTATGAACAAAGATTATTAAATCAAACTTCATGAGTTACAGACTTATTTATCAAAAGATACCATCAAGAGAGTAAAAAGTAAGCTACAGAGTGGGAGAAGATGCCTCTACTATATAAAACACACCTGTTTATCACTACAAAAATGATATACAATCCAAAAGATAAGTGATTTGTGTGATACTTCATAAAAAGGATATTTAAATGTTTAATAAACATATTCAAATGTGCTTAGCCGCATTTGCTAATTGCAATTTAGGGATTGCAATTTAGGGAACTGCAATTTAAAATCACATAAGATGTTGCTTGACATCCACCAGAATGAGTAAAACACAAAGACTGACAAGTCCTAGTGTTGGAAAGGATGTAAAACACCTGGAAGTTACATACTGTTGGTGGCATTGCATATTGGTGGAGTCACTTTTGAAAGCAGTTTGGCATTATCTTCTAAAGTTGAACAAATATGTATCACCTGACCCAATATATGCCCAACTGAAATGCATGCACAGGTGCCCCAAAGACATGCACAAGAATATTCACGAGAGATGTGTACAAAGATGTTCAGCTTTATTTGCAATAAAAACAGCTGGAGAAAACCCAAATGTCTGTCTATACTAAAATAGATAAATGGTACAATATTTTCCTCTTTTAAGTGGTTTCTCTTTTCACAGTTCCAGTTACCTACACATTAGTACAAGATATTTTGAGACAGAGAGAGACCACGTTCACTAACTTTTATTACAGTATATTGTTAAAATTGTTCTATTGTATTATTGTTGTTAATCTGTTATTGTGCTTGATTTATAAATTAAACTTTATCATAGGTATGTATGTATTGGGAAAAACATAGTGTATGTAGGGTCGTTACTATCTGTAGTTTCAGGCATCCACTGGGGGTCTTGGAATGTATCCTCCATTCCCTGTGGATAAGGGGGTGGACTACTGTATATTCATATTATATTCTTTTGTATTTCAAAGTACACTGCAAGTAAAATAACTGAAGTATAGCTGTATGGAATGAATGTTTGTGACCAAATTACACAAATAATGCTAAGCAAAGGAATCAGACATATCAAAAGGAAAAAAAAAAAAACTATGTGCATGATTCCATTTATATGAAGTTCAAGAGCAAGTAAAACCAAACTGGAGTGTTAGGAATCAAGGCAGTGTCTAACTTTAGAGAAGAGGGAAATGGTAATGATTGAGATGAGTATCAAGAATAGCTTCTTGAGTACTGGCAACATCCTAGCTTTTGACTTACATAGTGAATACACAGGTATTTACTGTGTGACAATTCAATTACATATATGTTTATTGGCACTTTTCTGCACATGCGTAATAAATAAAAACACAAAAGATTGAAAAATACATGTAAAGCAAATGCTAAACATATCATTTTCTTATTATCAGACAAAACATATTTTAAGGCAAATGGAATGATTGGACAGAAAGAGGGAATACTTGCCTTTGTAATATTTGAGATGCTTATTATATCTTTAAGTAGAAATGTTGAGGAGTCAGCCAGATATGAGAGTCTGAAATTCATGGCAGAGGCTAGTGCAGGAGCTGCAAAGTTGGGAATCATCAGCAATAGAAACCATCCACATAGCTAAAGCCATAGAGGAGATAAGACATGTTGAGACTGTAACAGGATGAAACAGAAATTCAATGGTAGAGCCTGTGGAATACCGGTTGTTAAAGAAGGAAGAGGCAAATCAGGTGTAACTACCTAACCTCTACATTCTTCAGCAGACAGCATGTAAGGTTGCTTCTACTTTTGTTATCATTTCCACTTAGGCAATTTTTAATACATTTTTTTTAGATCTTCACGTGGAAGGCAATTTCATATGCCTACTTCTAGTGTCCAAGATAGCTCTACCATGCTGAGACTCAGATTCCTCCTATTCCTCCTCCCATTGCTCTCTGGTCCTGCAATCAGCAGAATGCCAGGAACATACACTGTTACTAGAATCTTCCTGTCTCTTTTCCTCCCTAAGTGCTTTAATTGCTATACCTAAAGCTACTCAGAAGCAACATTCCATACTCTGTACTACTCTGCCCATGTGTCTCCAGGGAGGTTTTCCATCCTGGTTATTTTGTTTTAAAAGGGAAGCATAAATACTGGGTTGGGATAAGTACCAGTGTTCTAAAACTGGACAGCTGCACAGACAGGATAGTCTGAGTTTGGATTTGGACTGATATTAAGTCTCTGTATCATAGGGCAAAGGCGTGAAGTGACTTCTTATTTGTTTCTAGTCATCCTTGATTTTATGAGGGGAATGCCAGGGAGGTTCCCTGGCATTATATTTAATGAAATTCCTTCTGGATACTGATTAAAAATATTTTATAAATGGTTTAGACATTTGATCTTTAACCTTATTCTTATTCATGCTTATACACACTAACTTACTGCTTCTGAAACTGTATTTTGTGTCTTCTCTCTTGGAAAAATTCTGAACTTCAATTCTGCCAAGTGCCATAAAATAGGATATAGTAAACACAGGCCTTTTTTTTTTTTTTTTTTTTTTTTTACCTAACATCTGGCTTGTCAACTGGAAGGAGAGTAAGCACGATTTAAATGTAACTCACAGATTATATAAGAGGGACAATTGTCAAATTGATAAGACAAACAGTATTGCCCTTATTTGAAAGACATTGTACACTTTCTCTCTTTCATCCATTTTGATCTCACACATGTGCAACAAGTAGAAAATGCTTGCAAATTTCTGAGACAAAGGAAAGATAATCACATTCATAGGATGCCTGATGGGGGACCTGTGTTCTAATGGAGCTGTGAAATGAGGTGTAAATCTAGGCTCTACTGCCAATTAGCTGCACAATCTTGGGTGACAGCACAAGTTCTCTGAGACGCAAACATTAAGAAACCACCAACCTCCTAACATAACTCAAAAAGACTTTTGAGTTGGGATCATTGAATAAGATAAAACATATTCAAAGATTTCAAAAACCATTAATATTGTAAAAATATTGTTAATAATTATTAGCTTAATTATACTATCTGGATAACACATAAGCATAACGCTAACTTTTATATAGGTAATATACCAGAGTCTCAAAAGAACCAGTCTAAATAGAGTGAACATACATTTTTTTGTTGTTTTTTTGTTTGTTTTTGTCCAGCATCTATTGATACCTTTCCTTTTAATGATCTTATAGCCTTCCTCCAAAAGACTTTTTCCTCCAAGTGCTTCTCCCAGAGTTGACTTTACATCAGCTTAATCATTTAGCTATATAAATTGTTTGGACAATGAGCTTTTAACCAAGTTATAGTTGAGGGAACATAATTTTGAATGGAATACTGAATTAAGACTCTTCCTCTTTTCCCAATACATGTCAGCCAGATAGAATGTTCCAGAAGCAATTGGGAACTCTCTTGCAGCCAGGAAGGAAAATGGAGCTCACCCAGAGGAAGCAGAAATGAAGGATGGATCCTGGGATATAAGATAGAATCTGAATATGCCACTTAAATCAGAAGGAATCAAGATTATGGATAGATGTGGATAGAGATTATGTCAATATCTCCTATCACTTACAAAGAACCTGAAGCCCAGAAATGTCAAAAAACTTTTCTGAATGCCATATATATATATATATATATATATACACATAGATAGATAGATAGATAGACAGACAGACAGATACAGCTACTGAACACAGAATGATAATTTGAATTCCAAAGCTTGTTTTGGGCTATCTGGATACGCAAAGTTTATTGCTCAATAAATGTTTATGTGTGTATAATCAATATTGAAGATCAGCTTTGTTATGATGACAAAATTTGAACAATGTTTCTCATTTTGGGAATATTCTTCAAGGAGAATAATCTTAAAAAGAAGTGGGATGAGAAAATTTCTTTTTTTAATGGATAAATTTTCTTCATTTAAATATATGCAATGTTTATTCACATAGTATTTATGCATGAATATGTATATCCAGAAATATTTTTAATGGGACATCAGAATGTATACTGAACTCTTATCATATCTGTATTTATGATATAAGAAATTTATTGCTTTTAGATATTATTAAGCTATTTTCAGGAGTTCTAGAAAGTTAATTGCTAAATGATTGAGACCAGGCCAGACCAATGATACATAGTTTGAGTGTTCTAATAAGTTGGGTGCAATACAAGCAATAGTTAAGCAAAAAGTGCCGATTTGTACCATTAACACTTGTATTGATCATGATTCAGAGATTGCTGATGTGGTAACACTCTCTGCCTCTCTGTGAATCTTTTTGCTATCTCTAGGTGAAACATAATTGCTTGGGAATAACAAACAGTGTTGTCTAATTCATCATAACTTTTTGGATGACAGGATGAAGAGTCTCAGCAACATTGTCATGTAATATAAAGAAACCTAACAACAGAGCCACCAGTTGGACAAAATATTTTGTGAATGCTTTCGATTGATTTCACTGAAAAAGGTAAATGCACAGGTAATATCAGGAAAGGTTCACTCTGAACATTCTGTGTCCAAACTAAACATCAACATCAGGTAAACTTTCTGAAATCTCTAAAGGAACACATTCAGGCATTTAAACACATACTCTTTAAAAATCAAGGTTGTGATTGTCAGGGCTATTGAAGGCTGTTCTTCTCAGAGTCATAAGTAACTAATTTGAAGAGAGGTTTATATTTTAGATGTTAAGTGTCAATTGTTTCTGTCAACATTGTATTGCCAGGAAAATCTGTCAGGTAGATATGATAATGTGACAGTTCTGAGCATTGTCTCATGTATCAAAAAAGCATGTATGGACCAAATAGTGGGATTGTCTCTCTTGGAGACTACTGAAAGGAAAAATAAAAGAAAAACAATGAATAAAACTTTAATGCCTGTAGGATTTAATTTTCTTTCCACAGTAAAAGCATAGTCAATATTATTAAATTATTCAAAGAAGAGTAAGAAGTACAAAGAAAGGCCCTGTATGACAAAGCAGTTCCCTCATTCTGGTTGGTAGACAGTGCTAGTTACTGAAAATAATCTTGAATAACAAATGTTTGCTCTCATCATTAAGTTTATAAAACTGAGTGTTTATAATAAAAGACCATGATGCTGGTTCTGTTTGCATATTAAAAAATACATGGAGGAGGAAAGAGTATCTAACAAGACATTGCCTACAATTTCAGGTAGCGATTCCAGTAACAGAATGCCTAATACTACTTGTTCTATCAATGCAGGTGTTAATTTTCTCACTTTGAAGAAGTCTGAAAAAGGCAATTATGGGATTGATGCAGCAACCTCCTGTTCTGCTGCTCTCAATGGATTTTCACCTTGAGCTTGTGTAATCATCACATGATACATGCCACAACCCCAGTGTCACATCAAAACACCAGTGATCTGAGCACAGACGAAGGTGAAAGCAGGATAGGATTTTCTTTTATAAGAGAGAAAATCCTTTTTCTGGCACCTAAAAAATTGTCATTTACATTCCACTGGTCATAACTGTGTCACATGGGCATTCAGAGAGAGAATGGAAAGTGAATATCAACAGCAGAATGGTCTTGCCTGGTTTGTTCTAATTTATGATCCAATCCATGGTGCTGGACACATTGCTGTGATGATTAAGATTGGGGCTCTGGTAAGTGAAAATGAAAGGCAATGGCAATTGGGTCAACAATAACTGTGCCTGTGACAGCTACCAAGGAACTATCAGACTTTACTTTCTCTTTTCCATTATATCTCACACATCCCAACTAGCCTGTTGATGAAATTAGCCTAAACTCTCGATTCGATAACTAGGACATATGAGAAAAATGTTTAGAGTGAGAATGTGGGCATAATCTTTCTCTCCTTTTCTTAACTAATTTGCACTACATTTTTGGATAGATTTTCAGATAAGAATACTTCAGTGGGTTGAAATGTTGGCCTGAAAATAATATGTCCACATTTTAATTTCTAAAAACTGAAGGTTACCTTGTTTGGAAGAGTTTTTGCAGATATAATTAAAAATCTTGAGATGAAGAGATTGTCTTGGATTATCTAGATGAGCCCAAAATCTAATGACAAATGTCTTATAAGAGGCACAGAGGGGAAATTTGACAGAAAAGGAGGAGGCAATGTGACCCCAGAGGCAGAAACTGGAGTAAGGCAGCCACAAGCCAAGAAACATGCAGAGCCACCAGATGCTGGAATTGTCAAGGAAAGAAATCATCCCTAGAGTCTTCTGAGAAAGGATGGTCGTGCAGACAGAATAATTTCAGGCTTCCGGTCTCCAATACTATGACAGAATAAACTTCTGTGGTTTTAAGCCATCAAATTCGTGATTATTTGTTACAGCAACCTCAGAAAATTAATATAATGCCATAGTATATTTTTGCTTGTTGGAATGCAGTGGGAATTTGTGTACTATTTTATTATATTGCAATTTGGTCTATTTCTCTCATTATTTCTAATATTTTATCTTTAGCTTCTGTTAGGTTTTCTATGTTAAGTAGAAATCATCATTTGCAAGTAAAAAGGCATTGGTTTCTTCCTTTCCAATCTTTAAAACTTTTATTTCCTTTTCTTATCTTATTTTGTTGGCCAGGGCATTTTGAGAAAATGTTGCTTCAAATCAATAACAAGGGTGTTATTGATAATGAGCATCTCTGTCTTGTCCCTAATATTCACAGGAATTTTTTTAAAAAATTCACCAGTAGGAATAAGTTTGCTCTAAGTTTTGAGTAGGTACACTTTATCACAAAAGGAAGTTCCCTTTTTTCTCTAGTTAAGAGTTAAATGGGTGCTGAATTTATATGGTTGATTTTATGTTTGGTTTTCTTTAACAAAATTATGATGATTTGCAACTACAGATTTTCTCATAATATTAAGTCATTTTCATATTTTTGTGAAAAATTCAGTTGGCCATTTTATATTATTCCTTAAATATAATGTCAGATCAGTTTGCTAACAATTTTTAGAGGACTTTTTTCTTTTGTCCCTCCTTTTTTCTTCAGGTGAGATTGGTCTCTAAATTTTCTTACATTTTCCTTCCTCTATCCTTTTCTACTTTCCTTTTTGTTTTGTTATCTGTCTTTAAATCAACATTAGGGTTTGTAGTAAATTAACTTTTTCTTTAGTATCTAGAAGAACTTGTCAGTAAATATCTGGTCTTGATGAATTTACATATGAGGTAATTTTGTCTTTTTATGCATTTACTTGTTAAAGGCTTTCTGTTTTTACTTGATTCAATTTGCAGTTTTGGTATATATACTAAGAATTCATTTATTTTATTAAGTGTTCAAATCTGTTAACATAAGGTTCCTGTTTTTTATCTTCTTTGGTCTGTTTGTAATGTTCTCTTGTCACATGTAAAAGTATTTATTTATGTTTTAAATTGATCTTAGCAATGATATACATAATATTAATTAGCATTTTTTTAAAAAAAGACAACGTTTGGCTTGTTGATTCTATTCTGTTTTTATTTTTTTCATTTATTTATTCTTTCCTTTATTATTTCTTGCCAGCAATTTTATTTTGGTGTATATGTTGTTCTTTTCATAAATTTTTACTTTTTTCATTAACTTTCATCCTATCTTCTTTATCTAAACTGAGAATTTGAAGCCTACAAATCTCCCTTTAATTACTACAATTTCTGTATTACAGTTATGGTATATAGTGTTTTTATTATCATTCAGTTCTACAAATTTGTAAATTTTCATTATCATTTTTTGTTTTAACTATGAGTTAATTATCTGAAGGTTTTTGTTTGTTTTTGTCTGCTTGACTTGTTAGTCTATGGAAAATGTGTGTTGAAATATCCAGGTAGATTGTAAATCTTGACAATTTTGCCCACTAATTATGTCACTATTTGATTATTATATTTGAGGCTACTCTATTAGATATATTTAACTTTAGAATTCCTTTATCTTTATCATGAATTAAAACTTTTTTATGTATGATGATCTTCTTATTACTACCTCAAAAAAATTTCTAGCATTATATCCTTGCTCCACCACTAAATATCTGTATGACTTTGGACAGTTTATTTAAACTCTTGTTGATATTAAGCAATACGAATTGTTGAGCAGGAAATAAGATTATTCATATACAGTGCTTCAAACTAGGCTTGGGACAAAGTAAACATTATATAAACATTTGCCATGGTGTGATGATGATTGGTATGGCATATAATGAAAATAAAACTTACCCTAACTTTTCTTTGAATTTATGTGGTCAATGTGTGTTTTATAAGCAGCGTATAGCTGAATTTTGTTTTACTGTCCACTCTGTCAATCCTCATCTTCCAACTGGTACATTTAGTCCATTATATTCATTTTGAATATTGGTGTGTGTTGGCTTGTTTCTACCATCTTTGTGTTTTCTATTTGTCTTGTTTTTAAAAGACATATTTTCTTTTCTTCTCCCAACCCATGCTTTTGGGAATTAATTGTTTATTTGTGATCTTAATCAATTTTCTTTCACTGATTTGTAACATATATTCTGTTTCTATTCTTTCAGTAATTACTTGGAATTTCACTGTACACTTACTTTAAAATTTTAAAAATCAACATCTTAATCCCTGACTATTAAAAATAAAAGGATTTGAGAATATTTTGTCTCTCAGTACTACATTCTGACTTATATATTCTTCAATACTTTAATGCCACTCATTAGATATTATTACCTACCATTTGATAAAACAATGCTTTTTAAAAAATATTTGCTTACAAACTTACCTACTTTTCGATTAGCATTCCTTCTTGCATCTCAGACTTTTCCCTAGTAATATTTTTCTCTTTCTGAAGTTCAAACTTTACTAATTACTTTATTGTGTCTTGGTGTTAAATTTTCTCATTTTATCTTAAAATGCTTTTATTTGATCTTTGTTCTTGAAACACAATTTTTTTTTTTTGTATTTGTGTATGTTGTTTGTCATCTTCCCTCAGCACTTTGAATATATTGTTCCACTATCTCTCTGGCTCTTATAGTTATTGTTAAAAATCTGTGATTTTTCCACAGTTGCTCCTATTTAGGTAAATTCTGGATGTTTAAAAAAACCTCTCTATTTTTATGTTTTATAGATTTAATTTACTTTATCCTACTGGGTATTTATTGTGCTTATTTATCAGTAGCATTATATATCTTATTGGATCTGGCACATTCTCAGATATTACCTATTTAAATATAGTTTTCACTCTTTTTTTCTTCTCTATGAGGCTATGATTAGACACCCTTTAGAGCTTTTATCCTCTCTCTCTCTCTCTCTCTCTATATATATATATATGAATATACAAATTTATATTTATTTATCTTTTTCCATTTTTCTTTTTCTCTCTGGCTGGATTCTGGGAAATCTCCTTAGATCTGTTTTCCAGTTCTCTAAATCTCACTTCAGCTATATCTAATCTATTGTATACCCCATTTACTTTTTATTTTCAACAATTTTTTTATTCTTAAAAGTTGTATTCTATTAATTTCTTCTATATGTATAACCTCATTTTCTAATAATGAAAATTATAATTTTCTCATTTGGACATTTTATTGTATTTATTTTTAAAAACATTTTATATAAAGATATTTTATATTTTATGTCATAGATCTAAGATATAATCACTTGGGGACATAAATTTGTGCTTTAATTACGTCTGTCAATTCCCACTTATGGACATTATTCCTTTGTTTATTTGGTGGTCTTAGGTTGTTATCTCATTTGTTTTTTTATTTTATTTGATGAGAATCCCGGGAATCTAGAGAGAAATGCTTTCTTCTGCTTACATTTTATATTTAGTTCTGCTGGAAGCCAATGAGCGCTGTTAACTTGGGAGCCCTTGAGTACATCTTGAGGGTACTTGTTTAATGGAATAGTCTCTGATTCAAAGCCTGCTATAGGACAGATAGCTAATTCTCTGAAATCAGCACTGCTTTAGACATTTTAAGTTAATGCTATCATATGCATTAATCTGGTTTGAGATTTGTATTATATTGTTTTAGATGTGTCATGGAACGGGCCCACAGAAGTTACCTTGTGGAAGCACAGTAATATATTAATAATATATGTCATCACCCTCATCCCTAGCTAAGATCTAGTTGTTTTCTTATGAAAAAGCATCTCTGATGATCTAGTCTGCCATATTATTAGAAGATATCCATACTACTTCTTTTCTACTATTATTTCATTTAACTGAACTAGAGAGGAATTTTATTTGATATTCCACAGCTTTAAACTAGCAATGTAATTCTACTAGTACATTTCCTACACCCACATTTTAATATGTAAAAAGTTTGTACCTCTGAAGTTCAATATTATGACATTATACACTATTTTATGACAGATCTATGTTCTGAGAATGGAATAAGAAAGGAAAGACTATGGTATGCTCAGAACTTAGGACTCAAGATCATATTATTCAGGGACAAAACAGGTAATGTTAATGAGTAAAATGGGTCTAGCATAAAACTGTCAAGACGTGTCTTCTCTATCTTAGAGGAGCCAATACTCCATTCCAATTAATTGATACTAAGAAAATGTAATATTGGTTTCAGCAGGTGTTATAATTATATTTTCAGGGAAACTGGATTTCCAATATTGTTTTAATAAGTCCCACTATTTGTATGCATAAAAGACTCCTTTCATGTATTTGAAAACACTATTTTGATCAAAGAACACTGGGAGTTTTATTTAGACTGTAATATAACATTGTTAACCTATAATTTAAAAGTTTAGAAATTTGAGGAGCCTTTGAAATCATTACTGTAACATAAAGTTCATGACATACCTAATGTTCAGCTATGTTGAGAAAATTGCAAGTCATATCACCATTTAGAGTCAAAATTCTCTCTAATGTGTTGGAATACTGACACCTAATCTACTCCTCTTTCAAAGTTTTAGGATCTAGCTCAACAAAGCAAGTAAAATTTAAAATAACTACATAAACATCTTTATCACTACAATATTCTTAAAACCCCTTATTTGTATCACACATTATGCTATTTAATTTAAATCTAGCACGACAGCCAGGGTGTGTATAGATCTATCTGTTGCAAAAGTATTCATTTATACAAAATACAGAAAGTTTAGAACCTAACTTTAAAAAACAATAATAATCCTAGGTTATCATGTACTACTAATAGACTGGAGTAGTACATGTCTGGAGTGAACAATCATCATTACTAAAGACCTTTTGGGGACACCATACTTTGTATCGTAGCAAGTTTGTTTTATTTCATGAGTTTTGTCAGGTCTTAATATCAATAAGATTTCTGTTAAGTTACCTCTAAATCCTCCAATGGAACCTGAAATACACACAAACTCACACTCTTTTGTCTACATTGATCTATATGAATTGCAATTTATCATTAATAAGATTTGAATAAAAGCCCATGAACATTGCTAATTGAATATTCATTAATTTAATAAGTCTTATTCATCTACAATAGGTAAGATGCAATACTAGGCACAGTAATGAGAATATAAAGAGAGAGATATCATGATGTCATGGTGTCAAGGTTCAGCTTTTATATCGTTAAAAGATTACATCTTGACCAAGTCACATTGTTAATGTGTCATAATTCAAGGTTCTTTTCTGTAGAATGCCAATAATAATGACATTTGTTGCTGTGTGGTTTGAATTATAATGAATCTAGTACCATGGCTCACATATAGAAAGTGAACAATAAATTTTAGGTATAATCATAAAAATTCTTTATGGATATTCTCTCATTTGTTTTTTATAACAATATCATGGGATGGGTACTAATACTAATACTATCCCCATTTTATAGGCAAGGAAACTGGCACTCAGAGAGATTAAGAAATTTGCCAACTATCCCAGTAATACGTAGCAGAGGAGGGTTTAAACCATACCTAATTCCAGAGTCCATACATCTTTACTACTATAACCCCCGTTATAATAATAATCCTAGGACATCACAGTTACAAAGCACAATATATAAGATGGTATTTAAATGTCAAATGGTACTGATGATAAATGATAAGTGATTTAAAAGAAGGAAAGTGCTGATAAATGAAAGTTTCACAGAGGAAGTAGAATTTTTCTGGAAAAGGACAAAAAAAAAAATGAAATATTTGGCTTAATAAAACAGGGGAAAATCACAAAGCAGAAAAGGTAGTATGTTTCAGGTTGTATTTGCAGGAATGACCTTGGCAATATTGCCAGATTGGGAGTTGCCCAAGAACCTTGACACTCTGTATCAAGATGTGGTTTTTATTTCTCCTCTTCTTGAAATCACTGTACCTTTGTGATTGCTTTAACAAATAAAATAAAAAGACAAGTAAAATTGTTAGAAGCTTTTCTTTCATATCTGCATTACATAATGTGTTAAGGTTCTCCAGAGAAACAGAACTACTAGGATGTGTAGCTATATAGAGAAAAATATTTATTTTAAGAATTGGGCTTACATGATTTTAAGGGTTGGCGAGTCTGAAATTGGCAGGGCAGATCAACAGCCTGGAGACCCATGGAAGAGTTCATTTTGCAGTCTTGAGTTCAAAGGCAGTTTGGAGGCAGAATTCCTTCTTCCTCAGGGTCTTTTCTCTTAAGGTGTCAACTGATCAACTGAGGCCCAATCACATTATGGAGGGTAATCTGCTGTGCTCGAAGTCTACTGATCTAAATGTAAATCACATCTAAACAATACCTTCACAGTACTATCTAGACTGGTGTTTGACCAAACAACTGGGTACCACAACCTAGCCACATTGACATGTAAAATTAACAATCACAAATGAATTGGAGTAAATATCATGTCAAGAGTTACAATTGACCCTTGGACAACATGGCTTTGAGCTGCATGGGTCCACTTATACACAGGTCCTTTTTCAACTAAATGTGGATCAAAAATACAAAACTCCCAGGATGTGAAACCCACATATGTGGAGGCCGACTTTTCACAGATTCTGCAAGGCTGACCGTGGAAGTTGAGTATGTGTGGATATAGGTATACAAGGGGAGGCAGGTGGTCCTCGAACAAATTCCTCATATACCAAGGAACAACTACATATCACAAAAATCAGTAACATATTTATAGCAATTAAAAAATTTGGCTGAATCCAAATTTTGCCATTCTTCTTCAGTCATTAAGGCTTGAAGTATTTCATTTTCACCCATTTTCAGAAACCTACAGACGTGTGTCCACCTCACAAATCTATGAATACTTTGCACTTAACAATTAAAATAGTATATTTTGCATGTAAGAATTTCATTTAGCAAAACAATTACAAGAAAATAAAACCACTCATCCCCTACCTTAAGACTTTTCAGGGAAATGCTCCATTAAATACTATGGTGTTGTCTAAATGTGACATGATTTATCTTTGTGTGTTAGGAAAATCGATGATTGAATAGAGAGATTTTATGAGAACTAGACAAATAGATATACCAAGGATTTTTTGTATTCTTCTTCTATTCATTCAAAATTATTATGGAGTACTAGGCAGTGTTCTAGATCCTGGGCATTTATTGGTATAAAAAACATACACAGTGTTAACATTCATTGGCTTACAGTTTAGTGAGTAGAAAGTGGTAATAAATAACTGTAAGTATGTGAATGCATATTGTGATAAGGGCTATGTGGAAACTAGCAGGTAGAAGTAAAGTCCTACCAAAATACGGTGAAACAAACAATGATACAAAAGTAAGCACAGGTCCTCATAGGTCACAATAATAAGGGCTATGGATTTTATAAGTGCAAAAGAAGGCCATTTTATGATTTTAAGCAGGCGAATGACATAATTTGATTTTTTCATGATCTCTTTGGTTCCTGTGTAGAAAGAATTTCTAGGGGATTAAAGAACCAGAAAACCAATAAATGTAGGAAGTTGCAGTAAAAACAGAACATATGTATATAATAATGGTGATAAGGATATATAGATTGAGAAATACGTGTACATTATAGATCACAAGAGTGTTGATAGATTAAATATGAGGGGGTTGGAGGGAAGTGGTTAAAATGACAGAAAAAAATGAAGAATTACTCCAGTTTTCTCTACAAACCTGGGGAAATGTTGGTGACACAAATTGACAAAAATAAGACTGAGGAGAAATCTGTTTTTCTTCTTGAGGATTCTGGCAATTAAGAGGTTTTGGAGACATTGATTCTGAATGCCAAGAAGACAGCCAAGTAGAGACACAAAGCTGGTAGACATCTTGTGCACACAGGAAAGGCTTGTATTTTAAGTAGAACTTTTGATTCCTCAGCACGTATTTGGTATATAAGGTCAGAGGAAATCGGGGAAAATGGGAGCGAGAAAAGAAGAGGCATGAGATGTTTTTGTTTCCTAGGGCTCTCATAACAAGTGGGCACAAACTTGGTGGTTCAAAACATGATGTTGCTCCCAGAGAGAAAGAAACCAGGAAGTGGGGTATCACAGTGGGCAGACAGAGTGGAACAATACTCTGTTATAAATACTAAATAAGAAAATCTATGCAAAACACACAACTTAGTGCCTTTTAAGTGCTCAAGTATGGTTCCTGTTTTTTTGTTCGTTTGTTTTGTTTTGTTCTTTTGCTGTTGTTGAACAGAAAGGCCCTAATTTTCTAGAAATGCATTTTAAGTCATATTGAAAATTATTCTGTTGGTACTATCCTGCTATTTGGTTAAGTGATGGATGTTTAAAAGAACTCTAAAAAAAATGGTCATATTGAATAATGAATTTATATTATCTTTATAGAAAAAATAGAGAACTTAATTGAAAGTCCATTTTAGGATACTCTCAATAAATATTTTACCTTGCTTAAATTTACTACACACTTTTTCAAATGGTTCATACAATGCCTTGGTGTATTTATAAGTAGAAAAGGACTGGAATGATAAATAGAATCTGGCTTATGAAGAATAATTTAAGGAATCATGGTTTAAATTATTTTTCTAAACTGTTTCTAGCATATAGAATTATGTAATTCTAATAATATACAAAATATAACACTAAAAGAAAAGAAAAGCAAATGCAGTAGAGGCTAACAATATAGGGCTAATACTATAGCATATATATGCATGTGGAATATATATGTGTATAAGGGTTTTATCAAATATTAAGGTCATTTTAAATCCCAGTTATATGAGTAAGATTTGAAAGTCATTTTGTGTTGCTGAAATTTTTAGAAAAGTCTTAAAAGCTTAGGGAGATGAGATGTTAGAATATTAATTTTTACTAAATGTCTTAAAGTAAAATAACCTAGAAGTCCCTTGAACTTATTCTATTTCCAATACTTTAAGCTTGATATTAACATGCACTAATTTATCAGATTGCCATTACAGTGATTTATAGAATTTAGGCAAAGCCAACAAAAGGGGCTTTTGAAGGATAAAGCTCCTTAGAGGGAGTAGGAGAGACTGCAAACAGGCATGCTCTTTCAGTGGTAAGCTATTTTGATCTTAAAAAGACTCAAGGATATAAGAGTGGGAAATTTTCTCTTTAAAAAAAAGCATATTTAATAAGACAGTATGGTGGTGAGGGAAACTGGGAGTTCTTATACTTTTAATTAGAAAATAAATGTGTGATCCACAGGTGGCAGTCCATTTTTAGATCATGCATCCCAAAAAAATTGTGTGTGTATATATATACCAAATCTTTTATTTACCTACATATCTATTTCTAAATATATACAGAGGGCTTTGTGCAGCACCTCACATCTGTAATACTAGCACTTTAGGAGGCTGAGGCAGGAGGATTGCTTGAGGTCGGGAGTTTTAGACCAGCCTGAACAAAGGATAGATCCTATATCTACAAAATAAAATTGAAAAATTAGTGGGTGTGGTGAAGCTTGCCTGTAATCCCAGCTACTAGAGAGGCTGAGGCTGGAGGATCACTTGAGCCTAGGAATTTGAGGTTGCAGTGAGCTATGATGTAGCCATTGCACTCTAGCCTGGAGAACACAGTGAGACCCTGTCTCAAAAAAAAAAGTATACAGAAAAATCCAAAATATACTTTTTGAAAGGATTAGATGGAAATTCATAGAAGTAAAAGTTGAAATATTAATGTGCCTAGGCTACATTCACATCACTTTGGGGGAATTCTTGTCTTAGGGCATTAGAAGAGAGGTTGGTCTATTATAGTAGTCAATACTGGGGACTCTGAGGCCAGGCTGCTTGAGTTATTGTGGCTCTACCAGTCAGCCACTGATATAAGATCATCAGAGATTGCTGGGAAATCTGCTTCTGCAAACCCAGCTTTCTTTCAGCCCTCCCTACATACAGGAGTAACACTAGAAGTAGTCATATGGCTAGGAAATATTTCTAGGTTAGAACAGGGTCCCTCCATATTAAATGGAAGTACTTGCCCTTGTAGAACGACCAACTCATTTAAGTTTGTTTGGGATTTATTCAGCTTAGCCCAAACATTCCATACCTACTTTCTAAACTAGTTTTAGGCAGACCAAGATGATTGGTCAGCATCCACGTAACAGTCAAAGTTATATGAATAAAATACTAACATGTGATACCTAGAGTACTTAAAATTCCTCTAGAGAGGTTTCTTAAATAAATTCAAGCTTTTAATTTATAGTTATTAAATATAGAGTAATGTTTGAGAAAATGAGAAATTGTAAGGGCAAATTAAATCCTAGCTACTCAACGTGTATGTTTTCAGATCAATAGCATCAACATCAACTGGAAGCTTGATAGAAATGCAAGATCTCTGGCCCTACTCTAAACTTACTGAAACAGAATCTACATTTTAACAATATTACCTAAGTATCTCGATGTGCAGCAAAGTTTCGGAAGCTCTGATACAGAATAGCAGATGCATGTCCCCCACTGATTTCAGCACAGATCTCAATTCTGTAATGCATCAAAATCACCTGTGGAGCTTTTATAAACTTTAATACCTGTCTCACCTCAGGATATTCAGTCTTTGGAGGGTCATCTTGGTGTTGTATAAACTCCACAGGTATTTCTGATTTATAATAAAGGCTGAGACTTTATAATTTAGAATAAATAGGTATTATTTTCTTTTAACTTAGTCACCTTCTACCATACACAGGTATTATTCTGGTTTACTGCAATGATTTAAGCCAGTAGCTCTCATACTGCAGTGTGTATTAGGATTACCTGGAAGATTTGCTGAAGTACAAAGTACTGGGCTCTATCTCTAGAGTTGTTGATTCATGAGACCAAATTTGTATTTCTAGTAAGTTTCCAGGTGATACTGACACTTCTAGTCCAAGGGAATCTTCTGGTTCTCACTTTGAGGACCACTGATTTGGTGACCTGGCTCTGAAAGGATAGGGGTTTGAATTGTAGCACTCCCACCTCTTAGTTCTGTGGCCTTGGGTGAGCTGCATCACTTTTCCTTCTTTTGTCCTATATCTGTCACATGGAAATAAAATGCAACTTATATAAATAAGTGAGATAATTTATGTAAAGCATAGTATCTGTCATTTGGTAATGCTTATAGAGATAGCGATCACTTTTGTTTTCTAAAATTAAAGAATAATGAACAGTTAATATGCATTTTGGCCATTGAATAAGCTTATTACTTGGGATGCTACACTTACAACATGCTGTGCATTAAAAAAATTTAAAGACCAATTAGAGATGAGAAAAATTACATATGGCTTTCTACTTTTTCTTGTAGTTACAAAGCTCATTTGTTTATTAAATACCCCAAGAAATCCTGTAGTATAGAAACCTGTTTAACTCGATGTTTTCCAGATTTAAATTCCTAGGAATTAATGTTATTTGGAATGTGTTTTGAAAAGCACTGGTTTAGACAGTTCTTTTAAAATGAGAGGCTATTATTCGTTGTACATTGATTTATCAACTCTAGAAAATACTCCTGCAAATTAATCAGTATTTCACTGTAAATTCAGTACACTATCTGATACGCAATCTTACAAGAATGGATGAAACAATGTCACACAATTGAAGGGGGGTTAAGAACAATGGACAGAAGACAATGTCCTATTTGTGCATACAAGACTGAATGAAAAATGCTCTAACCAGGTCTCTTGTAAAGCCCAGATAACAGTGCTATAACTCATTGCCTGAAGTTTCATGAACCACAGAAAATGATTCCCAGGCTCCTAAGCCTAGAGTATATTATAAATATATCTTAAATTGCCTGTAATGACTTTTTTTTTTTTAGATTTCAAAGAATCACAAACTTAAAAGGATCTTAGAGATAACCTATTATTTATGAAATTATGAAAAATAATTTCATTCATTCAATCAACTATTTTGTTCACTTCTTAGGTGAACTCAGTCAGACTCATAGCTTTCAGGCAATTTATAGGTTGATGACATCCATTTATAAAACTAGACTTATTCTTTGAACTCAATTCACACATCAAGCCACTGATTTGATATATCTAAAAACACGATCTCAAAGTTAAATTGTTTAAATCTGAAATATTGATACACCTAAACCATATCCTCTCCTATGCTTCCCAAATCCATTTCTTTTACAGTCTTCTCCAACTTGGTCAATGGCAACTTCATCCTACCACTGTGCCAATGTTAATTAGCAGAGAGAACTTCCATGATTACTTTTTCTTAGCTAAAACCACTTCTATCCATCCTTAATTCATGGCAGTTACCATTGTTTGACATATGAATTTATGTGGTTATTATTTATTTTCCCCCACTAGAATGCAAGCTTGACAATTATTTGTTCACTACTGTATCCCTAAGATCTAGAGCAGGATCTTAGCACAAAGTAGGCATCATAACTGTTTGCTGAATGAATGAATGAATGAATGATCAACCTACTCTTTCCAAGCTTTTAGCTCAAACTCTCACCTATACTTAAATTTTCACCAAATCATCTTCCACTGACATGAGAGATATTACTACCGTTTGATTATCTTTCTAAGGCTAGTCTTGCTACTCTCTACCCCTTTGGAGATCTTTCTACAGTTGAAACTGTTTAAATTCTTAAGATGTATCAAATAGCATGATCAATTATACTCAATGACAATGTCTTATATATTTCAAAACCAACAAAAGAGTAAATTTCAAATGTTTCACCATAAAAAATGATAGGTAAGCAAGTTGATGGATATGTTAGCTTGCTTTAATCATGCCACATTATATACATATGTCGAAACATCACATTATCTACCACAAATTTCTAAAATTATAATATTTTAATCAATATAATGTAAATAATAATTTTACAAAAATAAATAAGTAAACGTTGTTCTTCAATGCTAGAAACTGATCAAGGTTCTTTTTCTTACATCTTCTGTTGATCATGTTATGAAATGAAGGAGGCAAGAATATTGCCTGAGATGAAGCTCCTGGTTAGCACTGACATCTTTTTTATTCCCCTTCATTTTAATTCCTTAATTCCCTTGGCACCATGCTTACTTTTGTGTCCAAGAATATGGTCACACACTGGGTAGGATAGTTAAAAATAAAACCCCAAAGAGGGACAGCAAAATTGCATGTTTCTGTAATAAAAACCATCATTATGTTACTATACATTGCAATAACTTGGCTTAAAGTATCTCCCATATTTATTGACTTCAGCTCTCCTTAACTTGGAGCCTCTCAAAAGGTGGCTGGTTTAAAATCTTGATACATGATTAAAGAGGAGGGGAACTCTATGAGCTGAAGCTAAAAATAGGCAAATCTTGTTTTATTCTGACATTTCAGCCAGCAGTTCCATCCCTCTTTTGGGAAAACAAGTATCAAACAGGAGGACAGTGGCTCTGTTCCTTGTTTATAATCTACAGAGACCTGCTGAGGGTTGGCAACACTTGAACAATTTAAAGAGCCTGACCTCTATGCTCTAAAAGCATTTCAGTGAATATGTAAAAGTCTCCATGAGGACTGCAGTGTTTGGAAACATAATGGCAAAATTTTGATTGAGGCCCAGTATTGATTAACCTCTTTAAAGTTCTGTCAGTGACATTTCTGCCATTAAGCAGTTTGCCCATGCACTTAATATTGGGAAAACTGAACACCAACAGTCAAGAGTTTTATAAGAAAGGCCTCTTTTTTTCTTTTTTTATATTCCCCCTTCGATAGAATATAGTCTCTCCAATATTCACACCATCCACTATCAAAAGTGCTTGCAGAGGTTCAGGAGCAACAAGGGAGCCCAAAAAGAGCCCTGAAAATGAAGACAAGAGATCACTTTTTTTCCCCTCCTCTAACTTTTACCTGCTATTTCACAAATCACTCAAGTGCTCAGTGATTTCATTTTTTATCTGTATAATGTAAAAGATTAAGTCTGTGTTCTACCTCTCAAAGATTTTTGCTAATGAATAAAGTTGGTGCTGCCTCATGGCTTCAAATACTCTGAAATAGACATTTTGGCTATGACCTTGGCATAAAGGGATATGATATTCATTCCCACATCTTGCATTTCCCAGCTTAAAGCAAGTATCACACGGAGTTTACGTGTACTTTTGTAAAGATAAAAAGAGCACAATCTCCAACTTTGTAGTAGAGTTGGTGATAAGAGGGCACAATATGGAAAAAAAAATTTTAGACTATCTTCCTTGAATCATAGATTTTAGTAAGAAGTGGTTTTAGCAAGTTGATATTAATATTCCCATTTTATATATAAAGCAATTGAAACCCAGAAGAGTTAAATTCTCTGCCCCAAATTATAATGGAATTAAGTGGTAGAAATAAAATACTATCATTGAATCAGTGCTATTTCCATTTCACCTTTCTTTCATCGTGTGTCTGTGTAACTTATTCCTCACGGTCTGGAACTTGCATTTAATTTTCTCCCCTTTCGGTACCTCATCTACAGACAAATATGAGAAGAGATGATTGAAAATAAATGTATAAGCCTTAATAAACTTTGGCCAGAGGTAATCCAAGTCTCAAGGTTATAAATCTCATTTTCAAATGTGCATATCCCATATCTTTATTTTGCTGGTTACAATTGAATAAGTTTTTAGCCCTAAACTCAGAGACAAAATTCATAAATGATTCAAGAACTAACTTAAATCTGTGAACCCAAAAGAAACAGCAGTATTGGAACAAAGATGTGGGAAACCCTGGAGAGAAGGTAGGAACCGCAAGGAGAGGGGGCACACGGAGAACCTTCTGGGGCTGCTGCTCATGGTCCATTTGTTAATAAGTAAGCTTTTTACATGGGTGTGTTCACTTTGTGAAAAAAAATAGCTTATCATTTTTGAACTTTTCTGTATGTATGTTATACATCAACATAAATATTTTAAACATTTATATAATATTCTCTTCTTAAAATTTAAGATTTGAGATGAGAGAATGCAAGGAATGCACCCTTTCTCCAAACTAGTGCATACTTTTGTATGTAAGGAATATTCATAGAAGTCCATCTATTTAAATTTTGCAAACTATATTTTTAGGGTCTTTTGACTTTGGGGAGTCAGCTATTTTAAATAAACTTGAAAGAGCAGAATATTCATCTCCAAATATCTTCCTCGGGTAAGACAAAGATAAAGCACCAGAGGCGTTTTACCTGCAGACAGTGCCTGAAACAGCATTTTCTCCCCCATAAAGTTTCACTTTGCCCTAGGCGGATAAATTCACTGGTTGCTAATCAAGACAGGTTTCCTGTGATATGGACATCTGTCTAACAAGAACCAGATGAAGATTGCCATGCCGTTGACATATAGGAGACAACTCAACAGCCTTTAGATAGTAAAGATTTCTGTCATAGTCAGCCTCCCACAAACAGATGGCAAGAAGGGACTTAGAGTTGAAAGGTTCTATCTCCTACCCCTAATCCCTAGGCTATCTGGTCCTGTGTCCTTCTTCTTTTGACAAATATAATGTTTTATTCTTTAGTGACATGAGACAGTACATGCTGTCTCTTTATTTAAATCTGAAGTCATCCAGGTAAGCAAGTGTTGAGAAGTTCCTTTAGACACATTCAAGCTAAAGGGATTAACTTTACAGTACAAGGCTATTTTTTCCACACCACAGAAAGTAAGTAGCTCATGGAAAGAAATAGGAGTATCACAGAAAAAAAAAAAACAACTACTGTTAAAACCAGAGAATGTTTACAAGCAATTCCCAAATCTAGAGGTCATTTGGTTTTCTTGAATACATGAATATTTTATAAACTGGTAATATCAGGGCTTTCTGTCCTTAAATATCTGTCCAAAATGTTTTATGTCATCTGTTGGCAAATGATTTTAACATTCACTTTTCACCTGATATATCTTCCCACTCGTACAATTCATTTCAGAGGCATAACTTGTTTTCTTTGCTAAGATTTCATTTCCTCCCATCTCAGAATTTGATGAAATCTATTTCTTAGTTCCTCGTCTCCCAGTGAAAGCTGACAACAAGTATCAGACCAGATGTAGCTGTCCCATATGAAGTAATTCATTTCTGTCAAAGATTAGACATTATTTTTTTCTTGACATAAGATGACTGATACTGTTCTGTTAGATCCCAGAGGTGCAACTTAACCACTTAAGGACTAAGACTCATTTTAAGAAATGCCTTCTACCAGAGGATTAGATTTTGATTTGGGAGGTTAGAAAGCAGGTACCATCAGGAATTGAAAAAAAAAAAGAAGAAAGAGAATGATTTAAATTAATACCATCTTTGGCCCAAAGCAGTTAAAGGGCAATTCTGGTCTTCTAGCAGTTTCAATAATTTGTCCATTCTGTAGCTGTGACTATGAGAAACATGGCTGTTCTTACAGTGTGTAAGAACACTGTAGCATTGCTAGCAACAAGAGGGTAGATGTCAATCTAGCCTACCTAAAGTAATATAAAAAAAACTAGGCATCTTGGTTTTGGTGAAGTCCATAGATGCTATGCTTTCTTATCCCAAATGTGGATTTTAAAGAAAGGAAACCCAGATAACGCAAAGGGACTAAGAAGGGGGACCATGCACTCTTATTTTCTATATCTTTTGTAGTATTTTAGCAAGCTTTGTTCTTTGAAAGGAAATGGGATTCTTTAAACCTGCAAACTATTTCCTGTCAAATAGGGAGCCCATTTTAGAGAATGGGAAGAGGAAGTCCAGTGGTTTGGTCTCTGTATTCACTTTCCTGCCTTAACCACAGTAGCACAGTTTGATTCTGTTTTATAGGTTGGATTTCCTTGTAATATTTCAGTAACATACAAAGTCCTACTGCCAAAAGAAAACAAGTAAGCAGATATCTGGCAAAAATAGTAAAATAAAAAATCTAGTAGAAAAACATTTGACTATGTGAAGTGATAGATCCAGCCATCAGATACAATGATTCTTTTTTTCCATTGTTACTAACAAGCTACTACATGCCATTCACTGTTCTAAATGTCAGTTTCTTCATCTTTTGAATAAGAACAATAAATGCAGTCTCTTCCTGATTCCTGTAAGGATGAATTTGTAGATCATATTAGGAGATTGCTTTGAAAAATTAAGAGGTGGCAAACAGTGGTAAATGCTTTTTAATGGTGATCTCAGGCAGTTTCTTGCTATTTACTTAGCTGTATAATTTTGCATTTCCTGTACGTGGTAGAGAAGAAAAGGGATCTTTTTGTTTTATATTTCTACTAGTTATAGAGCTTGGTACATGAAGTGATTTCCTGATTACTGGTTTAAACTGTTAATAGGTCATTTAAGGGGACTGGAGGAGAAATAATCAAATTGAAGGCCTAGTATGGTCAGATACTGTGTTAGACACTTGTATACATTATCTCATCTAATTTGCAAAAGAATTCTAAATTTCTAAGGTTCTTCTAGAAAACTAAGGCTCTTTAAGAACACAGTGGAAAAGAACTAAACTCTCGTACCTAAATGCCAACACATGTCTCATTGCTAACTAGAATTAGATGGACACAGTGAATGCAGCACACTTCCTTTCCCTCCATGGTTGTACAAGTGCATGCTGCACTATTAATGAAAGTCTGTCACAAGGAAAATCTAGACCATTTCCAACACCTGGGCGATGTTAGAGAGTGGGACTTCATAGGGAAGCAGGACCACACTCATTTATTTAATCATTCACTCACTCATTCAATAAATTTTTACTGAGAATATTTCTGTACTAGGCACTGTTCTAGGAGTCTGAGAAAGAGCAGTGAACAAGACAGAAAAAAATTCTGACATTTCGTGGCTTATATCTTATTATGAGAATACACAACATAGGCCAGAACATCATCAAAAAACAAAAACAAAAATAAAAAAACCCTAAAATTTTAGTACTGTGTTAATTATGTTTATATATGTGAGGGTTAATGCATTTCAAATGGATTATCAATGTTACAGGCATTTTCTAAGAGGCCAATATTTGCTTTTACTTGTCTAAAAGTTATGCATGCAACATTCCGAAACAATCTGCATGAAACTGAAATTAAATATAGCACAACTACTATCAACAGAACATATAGCTTCATGTTTTTAGAAATCTCTCTTTCAATAGAACTTATTTACAATCTTTTTTGTCCTAGATCAATTTCACACTTTTTATATTTAAATAGTTATGAAATCAATTCATATGTATCTTTGGGAAGTAATTATTTTACTATATATAAAACTGAAGTAGCTACTGTGTCCATATAAAACTTTTAAACTCTACTATATATTTCTGGGAAAAAAAAACAGCAAAACTTCAGTATAAATCCCAGATTTCGACTAATTCCCATGAAGCAAAATAGCACAATATCCTTGGGATAATATATTGGTCTTGGTAAAAGTCAGCTTCTTATTAGCTTTCTTGGTTCTTATATAATGCAATGAGAATTCAAACGCTGGATCTAGTTATTTATCCTTATCTCTTCACCTCCGTTAACTAATTCACTGCCATTTAAATTGAACTTAGCTCACTATTCTCCCTACACATGACTTGACATTTACACTCATTAAATTTCATATTCTACTCTTGAATCCTTTAGCAAAGGATTTCTTACAAAACAACTAGATTTGTGGTTGTTGTCATTGTCACTCCATTTATTTTATTTTCAACTGTAAACTTACCAGTTTATTTAAACAATGTATTAATACCACATACTACAAATATTAGCCACCTCAACTTGTCTTTAATTGCAAGGAGATATTTTGTTTTATATCCAGAGAAAAATTCATTAAGAGTCCTAAAGTTGCAGTGAATTTTAGAAGGGTATAATGTCACACGCAATTGAAATTTACAAAAAGCCAGGGAGGCAAAAGTAAAAAAGACATTGCTGTCTAAACTCAGTTAATTTGGGGAAGGATCCAAGACGGTGGACTAGAAGCAGCCTGTATTCATCACTCTCAAGGAGAGCATCAAGGTTGCAGGTAGAGGTTCACTGGCAGATGGACCATCTTGGAGAGAATGTTGTGAAAAATCAGAGAACTGGAGACACTCAAAAGTGGGGGAAACAGAGGCGGGCTGATCTGCTCAGGAAGATCAGAAGGTACCTGGGGGAAGTGTCCACACATGGGGAAGAGAGATCCCCAGGGCTTCATACTTCCCCAGCAGACACCGTAACCTGAGCTGTGATGGGGGCTCCCCTATGACACCAGGCCTCTGAACTGATTAGGGAGCTGCTTGGAGACTATGCACCAGCATTGCACCAGACAACAGGCACAGTGGGGTCCCACTAGCTTCTGGCCTCAGTTCACTGCAACAGATGCCACTCTACACTCTCAGTCCCAGAGTGCTTGGTCTGCAGAAGGGTTAGCTCCACTGCAGCTGCCTCCCCATTACCCCTGCCAGGCCAGGCAGGGAGTGAGGAGGGTGGGCACTCCCACGTGCACTGTGACTGGGAGTCATGCATCCCTCAAACCCCCAACTGGCTGCCTCCCAGGGATTTGAGCAGAGCAGGTGACAAGTGACCCTCAGCATCTGCTGCCACTATCTTCCCATCTCAATAGTACCATGGCTGCGGGAAGAGCACTGCAGCAGCTGCTATAGTCAGTTCTGGGCAGAGGGAGAGCCCCAGCCACCTCAATAAACCATTGAGGAAGTGCACAATTCCCTGGCCCAGCCAGCCATGGATCGCCCAGTTGCTGTGGCCTGATAAACCACTCCAAGGTCAGCCAAGGTCCTGTGACCTTCCCAGTCACTGGCCAAGGCCTCCTGAACTACTCCAAGTACCCACAAAGGTCCTGTGACCCACATAGACACCTGCCAAGGTTGTGAAACCTGCCCTGCCATTGGCTGCAGTCCCAGAACATACCCAAGCACCACCAAGCTCCTGTTTCCCGCTATACCACTGGCTGCAGTCACATAGTGGACCTCCAGGAACCTCCAGGTGCCCACCAAGGTCCTATGGTCTGCCCAGGCACCCAACCAAGTTACTGCCATGCACCTCCATGGAGAAGGACTTTCCCAGTTCTGTGGTCGAGTTTCCAATGGCAGCCTAGAGATCAACCCACCAATTCAAACAAATTTCCCCAGCAAGGGCTTGGACTGTGAAAACCACAGAGAAATGGGATGACATGAGAGAACAGCTGTGCTATAGGCTCAGGGCATCTATCACTCTGCCACTGGGTCAATCCTCCAGAGTAGGACACAAAAGCTCTATTTAGGGACCTCACTATGTAGGGAAGTTACCAGCAAAGGAGAACAGGTACACCGCAAACCTATCAGCCCTGAGTTGAGAAAAGAGGTTTCAGATGAGCAGAAACTATTTAACAGCAAAAGGATTCTGACAACATGAAAAAAACAAGCTAGTTCAGCACCTCCAAAGAATCACAATAGGTCTAAAGCAATGGACCCCAATCAAAAGGAAATTATTGAAATGTCAGAAATGGAATTCAGAATATAGATGGCAAATAAGATGATGGGAATGAACGGAAAGTTGAAAACCAACACAAAGAATCCACAAACAAACAAACAAAAACTCAGTACATGAATGAACCATACAAAAAACTAGCCAAAGAGATAGAAAACATAAGAAAGAACATAACAAACCTTAAATGAAATGAAAGAGTCATTTGGGGAATTTCACAATAGAGCAGAAAACTTCAATAACAGGCTAGACTAACCAGAAAAAAATCTGAGAGTTTAAATACAAAGCATTGAACTAATCCAGCATTCATAATTTGACTTGCAAGTTGACCTAAAGGTTTTGTGCATGAGATACCATTTTTACTTGAAAGAATGATTGACAAAAAAATGATTATTAAGATTTACATACTTTGTAGACATTTTCTCAAAACTTAATGAAGTGAGCACATATTTTCAAGAAAACTGACAGTATTTATAGCCAATGAGAAAATTTGAGCTTCCAAGCAAAAATTATAAATTTGG
>CAUYRT010093792.1:0-29652 GCA_963574885.1 Lepilemur ruficaudatus
ATGCATTGCCTCCCAAATTCGTGTTTCACACTCTATTCTTGCAGCTGAGGGCCGGATCACTGTTTCTTTATTTTTTTTTTCTTTTTTTTTTTTTGAGACAGAGTCTCACTCTGTTGCCCCCGGGCTAGAGTACTGTGGCATTAGCCTAGCTCACAGCAACCTCAAACTCCTGGGCATAAGCGATCCTTCTGCCTCAGCCTCCCAAGTAGCTGGGACTACAGGCATGCGCCACCATGCCTGGCTAATTTTTTCTATATATTTTTAGTTGGCCAATTAATTTCTTTCTATTTTTAGTAGAAACGGGGTCTCCCTCTTGCTCAGGCTGGTTTCGAACTCCTGACCTTGAGCGATCCGCCCGCCTCTGCCTCTCAGAGTGCTAGGATTACAGGCGTGAGCCACCGCGCCCGGCCTCTGTTTTTCTTTTATCACTCTTTCTTTACCTTCAGACACTATGCTAATCCTTTATTTGCTATTTCTTTTTCATTCTATTAAGCACTTAAAAATGTTCTTAACTGGACATTAAGTAATCCACAGAATTATAAAAAGTATAGGAAGAAATCATAATGAAATACTATGTCTAATACTGTGTATAATCTTACAAAGGCCCAACTTAGGAAGACACACACCCAGAATTCATGAACAAAAAGATAAACCTCCTAAAAATTTCCCTCATATCAATTGGCAACTTCTGCATGACAAAAGACGCCACAAATTAGATTTAAAAGTGAAGTGAGAACCTGCAATAAAATATCTGCAACACACCTAACAAAGAATTAATAAGTAGAATACATAAATAAGTCCTGAGAGTTAAAAATGAAATAGTAAGCAATTCAATAAAAAAAACGGAGCAAGAGAAATATGTGAGCAATGAATAAACAAAGAAATACAAATGGTCAAGAAACAAATATAAGGGTAATTAATCTAATTGGTAATTAGGAAAATACAAATTAAAACACTTAACATTAGGGTTATTTTCAACTATCAGACAAAATTCATATTTTTCATTTTGTTGAACAATTTTATGTACAACAATTAGATTAAGAACTATACACACGGGAGAAATAAACACACTTATCTCAATAAAGTGTATGATGGTGAAAACTATTGCAAAAGGCAATGTGGCAGTAGCTACCAAAATTAAAAATTAAAATATTCTTTGACCCAGCAATTTCACTTCTAAAAATCTATCCTAAAGAAATATTTGTACATTTACACAAAAGATTTATATGCAGATACACACACAGACACACACACAAGTTAACTACAGCTTTGTTTCTGTACTAGGAGCAAAAATATTAGAAACTAAATTATTATCAATGTACCACGGTAAAATTTAGTACACTCATGTTTCTGTTGTAAGGAATGAGATAGGGCTATATGTATGGGCACGAAAAAAATCTCTAAGATACAGTCTTTGAAAGAATCAAATTTGGAGTAGTACTTATCACATTTAAGTTTAAAAACATGTAAATACACTGAGGGAGGGGTAGAAAGATGCCCACCACCTTATTTATTTGTTTGTTCATTTATTTATTTGAGACAGCGTCTCAATCTGTCACCAGGCTGGAGTACACTGGCACAATCACATCTCCCTGCAGCCTCAAACTCCTGGGCTCAGGAGATTCTCCTGCTTCAGCCTCCCAAGTAGCTGAGACTATAGGCATGTGCCACCACACCTGACCATTTTTTAAACTGTTTTATAGAGATTGGGGGATCTTACAATGTCACCAAGATTGTTCTTGAACTCCTGGCCTCAAGCAATCCTTCTGCTTTGGCCTCCCCAAGTGCTGGGATTACAGTGAGCCACCAAGCTTGGCCTATTATTTAATTTTTATTTTAAAATTTGGGTTTGGAGAACATAGTAGTCTCATTCTCCTGCTAGACTTATTTTTTTTTTTTTTTACATATTTTCAAACATGTCCTTATTTTCATTTGGTATCCTCCAAACTTGGATCACTTCCATTCATCATATTCACTCTGATGCTTTATATTAAAATTTCATCCATTTTTTTTCTCCTCTTTTTTTTTTAAACCCTAGCCCATTCCTACTTTCTCTTGTAGTTTAAACTGTATTTTTACATCTTTCATTTATTTAATATTTATTTGTTTATTACCATTTCTATCTTTCTATTTTCTGCATAACCTCAGCTGAATTGTGATCTTCCAACTGTAATCAGCCCCTGAAGACTTGGAAAAAAAAATGGCTGGTTTAGGTACATCTTTCTGATATACCCCCACAAAATATAATCCTGAGGGACAAAAAATAACTTTACTTACTTACAAGTAAGGTGTGTTATTCCTGGCAGGAGTTATATTTTGGCATTCCACCATTCTTGCACAAAGTCTACTACGAATCTTTTAAAGTCATTCTTGTGCCCTCAACCATCCAATCTCCAGGATAGGGCTTGAGTCTCATGCCTCAGGGACCCAGGGGAGCTATCCACAGGAGGACCAGACAGGGAAGCAAGATGTCAAAGGAAACTTTGCCTAGATCTCCCTGACGAGAAGAGAGATGGGAACATGGTAACAACTGCCAGAGATAATGCATTTTGGAGAAATCATCTTGTTGAAAAGTATCTGAAGTTTCTGCAAAAGTAGAATTATCTCTGGCAAGCTATCGCATTTTGGCGCTTACATAGTAGGAACACCATTTGGGGAGCTATTTAAAGTCGAGGAACCCCATGTTGAGTGAGATTCTTAGTGGGGAGGCTAGATAAAAGCAAGGACGCTTATAAAGTATACAGGGAGGATTAGAGAGCTGCCTTGCCAATCTAGGGCATGGGAAGCATGTCAGAGGTTTGGCATTTGTTTTCTCGTCAAGTGGAAGGGGTGTAATTTGGGGGAAAGGGAAAGAGAGAGATTAGGAGATTCCTTCTGAAAGTAATAATGGTCTGTGAACCGTGTGAAACAGTTGTTGGAGTACGTTGTCTGGTTATACTAACACTAAATGCTATGGAGAGCTGTTAATATTCCTATGGCAGAATCTTTTTGCTGCCTGCCCAGCACCCACACGCCTTTCTTCTGGTGACAGCACTTCATTTTTCCTCTGGGCAGGTGACCTAGTTCCTAATGAGAGTGAGGCTCAGGCCTTATGTAACCGTTAACAAAGGCATTGTCTTGTCCTGGAGTTCTTATGCTGGTGGTAGCCATTCTGGGGAAGAGATGGCCTGAGAATGCTTCCAATACATGCTTCCAACACAGAAGAAAGCAGAGTTAAAACATGAATGAACTTAGGTTCCTGGTATCATTGTTTGAACACCTGGGTACAGCTATGTCTGATTTTTTTTTCAGTTATATAAGCTAAGAATTTTTTTTTTTTGAGTGTAAGATTGTTTCAGTTGAATTTCTCTTGTGTGCAAACAGAGCCTTCCTTGATAAGAATGACTGAACAGAATCTCGGAGAACAGGATTTTCTTGCTGAAGGGAAGGGAAAGTCTGAGGTAGACTGAAGGCAGACTGGACCTCAATTCAGAGGCTGACTAAAGAGGTACTCAAGGAACTGAAGCATTTGGCAGTACAAGGCCACTTCAACTGCAGATCACACAGCATTTAATAGTGACCAATTCCCATCTCTCCACCTTTCTTTTCTCTGACCATAGCAATTTCCTAATCAGGATGAGTTTTGGGATATGAACAAAAACTGGCTCCATTTAGAGGGATACTGACTTTGTGGGTGAAGCTGGAGTTGATGAAGAAATATTTGTGAGCCACGTCTCAGCAGGTACCATTGATCATTTGCTCTGGAAACATTCCCAACCAGGACGGAAGGGCAACCGGTTGCTCTCAAGGGTCTACGTGCCCTGTTTGGAGATGTTATCCTCAACTGTTTGATCCAGTGACCATTTGTTTCTGATTTCCATTGCATGATGTAAAATTTAATATTCCATTACCTGCCTTGGTCCAAATGATCTGCTCCGGCAGCCTCTGGTTGGCACCTGGAGCTGGATTTGAGAAGTAGTTGGGGAAGGTACCTTGTCCGTTCTACACGGAGTGGAGAGCTTTGCCAGGGCCCTATTGTTGGTACAAGATTGCCCTTAGCTCTGACAAGCTACAGTTACCCAGTGTAAATGACAGATGTTTGTATGAACCTTAAAGATAGAAGGTTCAGTTGGACAGCAGGTGTAGCTCTTATGAATGCACAGGTGTTAAAAGAGCAGCTAAATATAAGTTGCTCAGTCTGTTTTATTAGCAGTCCACTCCTCCTATGCCTCAGAAAGAGTTCCCTTTCAAGGCTGCTTTTTCTTAAACATTTCAGAGAGATAAAGGGAGACAGAGACACAGAAAGGCAAAGAGTGACACCTATTTAGTAAGTGCCAGATTTTGAGAATCTTTAGAATCAGTGACAATGGCAAACTCAATTGGGTAAAGTACATTTTGAAGGAAAAGGAAGATGCTTGGCTTAAGAAGATATTTAAATATCTCCCCATACGTAGGGGTCTTTCCTAAAATTTTTTTGATATATCTTCTTCAGTTCCGGGAATGATAAGCAACTTTCTTTGATTTTCTTTTACAAAGATTGTATTCTACAAAGCTGCTCCAACTAGACTACAGTAGTTATTTATCTGAAGTGTTTAATTTCTGACTAGGGCCGAATCAACCTAGTCTTCACCCTCTCCTCCTCCTTAGTCACCTTAATGTGCTAAATCAAGTTGTTTAGTTATTCTCTGGCTAATTCACCATTTTAACACCAAACAATAGATCTATAACACTACAGTTACCATGTCCTACTAGAATTCCAGGTATGGTCCCGATTTTAAACATTCTGTTCCACTGTCCTCATATAATGATATCCTTCATTGCCAGCTTATGCCCCTTCAGTTGGGGTTTGGTGTGGAAAATACTGTCTTTACAGACATAGCAAATGTTTAAGTTCAAAGAAGCCTCCGGCTCAGGTTATAAGGCATCCAGGTTACAATCTCGGTGCATACGAAGGCTGGCACTGAGATTCCTTCTTAGAAGACTAACAAAATTAGGTTAGGGACAGGAATACAAATTATGTGAGATAAGCAGAGAATCCACAGGAGGTCTTCCATCAGCTGGTATTTCCCCTTAGAGAGGACAGTCTAGAGACAGCACAGTTGCGTGCTAATAAGAATAAACAAAGGGGAATGAGGCCAATTCACAGTTGATAAATTTTGAGGAAAAGAAAAACCTCCTTAGCTGATAACAATACTAAAGAGCTGATTAGCCCCTAAATTACTCTGCAGTGTCTCTGCAGACTTGGCCCTGCAGTTTGCTTCCCTCTGAGAGTCTGTAGCCTCCTCAATGTAATCTCCTTTTAGGAGACAAAATCTGAAATATATGATCAAGGAGAAAGAGAAGCCCTCCTTCCTCTCTAGGCAATAGCAACAATGGGCAGGGAGCTCTTTGGGGGATGCTAAGGAGGAGGGTTGCCATATGGGCTGTGGCTCAGAGAGGACTAGTGCTGCCACTTCTATAAGACACATTGAGAGGAGCAGGGGCAACAAGGTATTATGAGATAGGAAAAGCTATGAAGGTAAGGACCCCTGAAATCTATCAGGAGCAGGAGGAAAGGAGGCTTTAGCTCTGAGTTTGTTGTTCCAGTTTTTTGGCAGTCCAAGTTAAAAGAAAATACGGAAAACAGTCAACAGTCTGCTAGAAACTAGAGGGGAGAATTGCAGCTCCTTGAGAGAAAGATAAGTTACGTGTAACATTTGGTTGGAGAATGACTGTGGGCCCGGGCTAATGAGGGAGCGTGTGTGTGTGTGTGTGTGTGTGTGTGTGTAGGGTGTGTGTGTGTGTGTGTGTGTGTAGTGTTTTGGGGTGCAGGGGAAGTTGAGGACTTAGTTCAGGTCACTGTTTCCTAGAGAACAGTAGCTAGGCCCACTCTAGATGCAGAAAGGAAAAGGCCGCTCGATCTTCTCTGACAACCTTCTACGAAATTCATTTGGTCAGGATGAGCACTTTTGGAAGCAAAAGAAGGGAAATTGGATACTAATAGCTGCCACTTACAGCATACTCCGTGCCTAGAGATACGCTATGTACTTTGCATACATTTTTTCACTTAATGCTTTTCAAAAATCTTTTATTCCTATTTTGTAGATGAAGCAATTGAGGTTTAAAGAGATTTAAAAAAAATCTTGTGTAAGGACACATGATAACTACAGAGTAAAGATCTGTAGTCCAAAACCTGCACTCCTTAGCCAACACCATGTTGTCCCTGTGGGCATTCCCCAAGGAGCAGGGGGACGGGAGGAGGTAGGGAAATACACCCTTACTCACAGAGTAAGCAACCAGAGAGGCCTAGATAGGAACTATAGCCTTTCTAAAAATGCAGTCCTAAAAGTATGTCAAAACTGAACAGCTATCAGGGCCAACTATTCCATCACTGAAGGAGTAGTCACCGACTCTCCACTTTCTGAAATTAAAACATGGCAGCATGAGGGATGTGCTCAATGGGAAAAATAATTATTAACAAAGTCGCTTAACTTGGGTGGAATATCACAATATTTTTAACAGGGTGTAAAGTTAAGGATAAAAAGACACTAGAGCACAGCTTCAAGGGGACCGTTCTCTGTGACTGTTTAATTTTTTTCCATCCATGCTTTTCAACAGAAGAGCTTAAAAATGCCTTGCATCTTTTGGAATGTTAGTTATTAAAATACTGCTTTGGAGCTCCCAATTCACAGAGCCCTAAATACAGTAGCTGAGGAGAACAGTCTCCCGTGGGTTAAGAAAAAGAACGGAAAACAATGGACATTATACAGTAGCTTGGTTACCTTGCCTTTGCCCCGAACGATAACCATCTTGCATTTGGTTCAGGAAAAATCGGGGGCACGGTCATTCCATCAGCACTCCTACATTTTTCAATCAATCTAATCTACGGGGATCAGACTTTTTTGGCAACAGATAACTATGTACTCCCTGTAACTTAGAAACCTGTGCTCCAGCACACGCTTGTTTCCACGCTCAGCATTTCCTACCTCCTTCATTGTCCTTGCTGTCTGTGCAGAGGGTCTCCATGGCTACATCACAGCCTGCGCCTCTCCACCCTGGCTGGCAAACGCAGTGCCAGCCGTTTTGGTCCAACGTACATCTTCCATTGCTGTTGCATAGACCAGGACAACCCTCTGTCAAGACAAAGAAGGAAAACACCAGTGATTTGAGTATCGAAAGTGTTTGCACCTAGAATAAACAGATAAGGGACACTTAGTGGGAACAGGCCTTTATAAACAGCACAAATACTGTAATTGCACATGGATAGAAACAGCAACATTATCTATGGAATCTAATTCTTATCCAAGTGGCATCTTTGATTGGCCTGGCCCTTGAGACACCACTTACCTGTGCAGGACAGAAATATATGCAACGATCCACTAAATAGCTGCGGGCCAGACAAAATTAACTTAAGTTTTTTTTTCCTTCAGCAAAGCAACAAGGTATACCGTATGGTGTGAAAATGCATCTGGACAAAATAATTTCAGAACCCCTAGTCTAGATTTGTAATCTGTTGTAAACATCACTGGTCATTCATCAGGACATACCTTCTTAAAGCACCTTGTTGCTTTAAAAAATTCCCTCGAAATTCAAAAGCATGAAAGTGGGTATGAGGATATGAATGATGTTAAAAAGAGAACATTAATTTTATCTGGCCTCAGAGTTGCCGTACGTTCATGTGAAATTACAGTGCATTAAATAATTGCACAAAGTATAGGCCAGGATCAATGACTATACTTTATGCCAAGAGTACATTCCTTTTCACAGAATAAGCAAAGCCCAGGAAATAGTGAAGCAGCTTAGCATCTATTCTAACAAACATTAGGATTCAGGCTGCATACGGATGGGACAGGACCGACAGGATTTCCAACTAAATGTAATAGCTGTGCATATTTGATTACTTAGGACGGACAAAATGAAATACCATAAGGACCACAATAAAACATTGATAGACTGAACAAAAACACGGTAGTGACGTGCTTCAAGACAGATAGCGAAGAGTGATATTTTGTGACAATCTCCCTAAGGCTTTTATGCTGTTACCTTTATATCCTATCTTGTCTGCTTTTATGGGCAAGAAGGGAAAATTTGGGAAACAATTAAAATAATTTAATATACCCAAAATCTATAATTGTTTCAGTCTAACATGACATTTTAAAAAAACAATTTTTGTCACTTCCTACTGATGATATCTGGCATGCAGCCAACATGATCTGTTTATGAGGATGACGCTTAGGTAGATTCTGGTGTTCTTGTTTATGAGTATGATATGACACCAACAAAAGCAAGGACAGAAATGCTCTCAGATTGTAAGAATAACTGGCTATTAATCAGATCTCTTTGGACAGAGCTATTTATAATTTGGTATAAAATATAAGTTAATAGAAATACTTGCTCTAGCAATTGGGGTTTGGTAGACAGCTTCTTAGAATGCTACTCTTGTTTCCGTGACAAAATTTAAGGGAACAATCTGTTTAAAGATGTTTATTTTAAGTCTGTATTAAAAGAATTATTCATGTATTGGTTTCCCCTCCTCCACTGTGGAACTTGAAAAGAAAATATCTCAAAGAGACATTCTGTCTCTTAAGATTAGAGTTAACAGAAAGAAGAATATTTTGACAGTCTCTCGTGGAAGAGTGTAACAAAATTATCCTTATGGATACCATCAGGTCAGGAAGAGATTAATTTCGCTGCTGCTTTTCTTTCAGACAATTACCATCTGTATTTATGGATGATTCAATGCATAAAAGGTGAATTTTCCTTATCGATGTGTTTTTATTGTTTTATTTTTACGAAAAAGAAAGGTTTAATTGCCCCACTGACAAAGAGGTGCAGCAGCTAACTGCATGCACACAAGAGTTGTTATATGAAAGCCTGGATATTGCCATGAATATTTTCATATTCTAATGAAAAGCACAAACAAGGAATAGAAAATAGGTAATCTGAGGAGAAAGGGAAAGGGAATTTTCTCTTCTGAAAAAAGTTTTTCTACCTATTTCTACAATAACTGAAGACATGAGAATCTGCTGTTTTCTGCTGAACAAGGTCATCAGTTCTGTTTTTATAGTATGCACAATATTTTGCAGTTTTTTTTTAAAAAATAAAATAACATAAATTATGATACATTTTGAAGCATTTACAAAAGGCCAAAGAAGTTTCCATATGAGATAAATGAGATTTTTCTCAACACGTGCTAACCAGAATCTTCTTTAGATTGACAATGTCTTACTCTGTGATAAAAGAGTATTTGTCATTCTTTAATTTAGAATTTACAGCTCATTAGCTGAGTTGCCAAAAATAAAGATCTTAAAGCAGGACAAAAAAAAAAAAAACCCTCTAAAAAACAAAAAACAGCAAATATACTGTTATCTTCAGTTTTTGGTTCCAAAGAAAACTAATGCTTTTACATAGCAATGAAATCTGTGATAACCCAAAATTATAAAAATGAGACACAGACATTTAAGTCTCAATACTTTAAATCCAAGGCATTTCACATAATGGAAGCCTGATTGATAATTTACAGACTATGCATGGAAAACAGTCTACTGTCAGACCTATGCAATCTGATACACGGTCATATATAGATATATACGTAGATATGTTAACAAAGAGCAAGTATACAGTACCTTTAACTATCTTATCCAAATAGTGAGCTTGGGAAATTAAAAAGGAGAAAAGAACAGACAGACATTTCAGAAGTGTCACATGGGACAAGGAAATTTTCAGAATTTACATGCAAATCGAGTAGCTGCAGCTGACATAAGACTCACATCACACGACAGAGATGCGCTTCGTATCTTCTAAAAATGCAACGTATTCACGTTTTAGCAAATGTAGTCACGATTCCAGGAAATACTCAGCATTTTCAAGAAAAGTATGCAGGTAAACTAACGCTACTTTTTACAGATTATCTAGAATGCACTCTACCCTCATCTTTTTAAGATTATAATTTATGACAACTAAGTAGAAATGGAATCAATTCTTTATTAGTAAAGAATTTTGGAAATTTGCAACCATGAGATCTACAAATAATCAAAAACTTTAATAGTAAATAAGCAAAAAAAGAAGAAAGAAATTGAGACTCCCTGAGCAAATCTAACGTGTTTACATTATATTTGAAAAAAGCATGTATAAGTTCTGCAGAAAATGATTATTCAGTAGCTCTTGACTGCACGCCAGACAGACAATGACGTATCACAGATGTAGCCCATTAGGACACGGGAGCGCTCTAAGACCTGGCTTATGTTCAGCAGTCGACTGGAATAGGCTCTGTTTCTCACGAAAGGTTTATAGGAACGGTAGCAACTGAGCCTGAATCTTTTGCTGCCCCTGTCCCTGCCCCGTCCATGTATCTTTCTTGAGGTTATAATTAGGCTACACCTTTCCTCTTGAACAGAGACATAAATGCTTCTCTCCATGTAGAGATCTAATATATTCCTAATAAGCCTCAAATCTTCTTGCTTTGTCAAAATTCATACATCTTTAATGATCTAAAATTGCTTTTCAAAGATGCTTACGTTGATTATTTTTCATTACTGACACACACGAGTGGTAGCTGAACTCTTAACAGAACAATTTAAACTGTAACTTTCTGCTCAGCCACTCAGGTCTGGTGGCTCTGTCATGTGCGTAAACAAAACTGTAAATGGTTTTGACACATACTATACTGTGTATATAAAAGGATTTTTCACTTTGCCACAGGATTCCATTAAAGGCTTCTCAATTGTATTGAAAGATAAACATGTTTATAGTTAATTGACAATATATTGCAGAGAAAATTAAGGGGAAGAAGAAATAGTGTTAGGCACTATGCTAAAATTACAACTCAATAAAATAATTCACCTCTTAAATGTTAAAATAATGATGTATTATTGCATAACATCATTCATATAATTTCTTCGAAATGTTATGTAATCTAGAAGAGCCCCACAGCAGTTCAATTGCCGATTTGAACATAAACAAGTACCATTAAAAATTCTGGGGTTTCCAAATCAGAAAAGGTAGCATTTATGAAGGGATTCTTAGTTTACAAAAATTAATCGGTAACGCTGACCACAGTTGGAGAGTAAACCTATTTGCTTTGTTATCAGGTCCACTTCCGAAAGAACACAACTTAATTCTGATCTGAATTAGTAGTTTTTAGGGAGGACTAAATTTCTAATCAGCCAATCCCATTATTTTAACAAACAGAATCAATTACGGAAGACAGTGGCTTGATTTAAGGAAAAAGTAGGTTTGTCATTGGGTCGCAACAATATCAAAAGTGGAGCTGAAAATAGAAAATACATTTAAAATCTATAACAGGTCAAAATTAACATAGCGCTTTAAATGTTAACACAAGTTTTGCAAAAGGCTAAAAACCATAGGAAAAACATCTATACTGAGAAAAAAATACCAAGATTTGTCATTTGCATTTTATATAATAGAGAATAATTGTGAGGCTGATAGCTTAAAACTAGGAAAAAAGGGAAAAAACAACAACTATGTATATATATTGGCCTTGAACAGTAAAATTTCTGACAATAGCCACAGAAGGCTGCTTCTAAATAATGAAGAAGTTGAAAGGTGATGTCAACACATGAGCTTCAAATAATTATTAAAAGTTAGAATTGCAACAATAAAAACTTCACTATAAATCACTACAGGAAATAATCAGAAAAACGCAGGCATGTTGTAAGAAGCCATTGGGAACAATAATCATAAAAACAATACAGTATATTTAAAAATTAATACACCTAGCAATTGCTGAAATGCACATTAAGATGTGGAAAAATTATTTTGAAAACTAATGAGCGTGTTCTGACACTAAAGTCATTCCTGTTTGATCTACTAAGAAGTTTTAAATTTGTTTTTTAGAATAAAACTCTGATAAAAATGGGCGCTAGACATATAAAATGGAGCCCTTTAAAACACTTTTCTCCAGTAAAATGTTGTATTCATAAAATAACTTTCCCTGGAGTTTCAATTATTTATCTTGTAAGAAGACCCATGTGGCACACATGGGGTGAGTATTACCATTTTCCTATAAGATGGTGGTTTTTAATCTTTTGTGATAAGTTACGGATCCTCTCCCCAGAAAAATGCACATATGCTCACAAACACAAAATGCAGCCTGTGATTTCCATTTTTCCATGAGCCCTGGTTCTAGAACTTCCAGATTATGAATACCTGGCTTGTGTATTAATGATTCCCAAATTTCTAGCTCCAGCCCAGGCATCTTGCTCCTAGTTCAGAGTAAGTTCAGAATGATCCAGGGACACGCATGAAGCAACTCTGCCCCCAGCCTTGTACTGTGAAGACACTAACAAAGGCTTACTTCGTGCCACATACTATTCTCAGTGCTTTACAGTATTCTCTCATTTAACCTTTGCCTTAACCCTGCGATGTAAAATTGAGACACTAAATAGAGTTGGGACAGTAAACACAGTCGAGGACACCGAGGAGAGGAGAGATTAATTTGCTCAAGGTCACAAGCGAGTGTCTAGCTGCCTGGCTTCAGAGCTTGCTCCTAACTACTCTGTCACGATGCCTTCTCTTGGATATTTAGAAACTATTTTTTTGATATCCGCTTAAAAAAATAAACCTGATGAAAGGAGCTCAGAAGTGCTATGCCATCCTTGCTGATCTAACATAAATTTAACCAGACATGTCTTTCCCCAAAGCCATAGGGTAGCCCCACCTTCTTTTAGATGTCTACGTGGCTTCCCTGGGAAAGTGCACGGTAGATCTACTTTAAACGCCAGTGCTAATTCTTGGCCTTAACTGTCTCTCTTCCAAACCATATTCAGACACATATCTACCTCTGGAACACAGCAAATGAAAAAACTGCTCAGGTTTCAAGCCTGTGCCCTGGAGGTCCTTGGTCTACTTGTTGGCACAGGTGGGCAAAGATTCATGGACATTTTGGATGTGGAGGAAAAGTCTGGCTCATCAAAAATATTTTTATGATCAGTCCATGAACTTTCACTGTCAGCAAAGCATATGACTGCTCTGACATCCTGTGCACACACTCCCCCTGTAGGTGCTTCTTTTTAAGAGGAACTCATGCTCTTTTTAAGGTCCCTATCTACTACATTTCCCCCTTAGTATTTTGGGGAAGATGGCTGGAGGTGGACACAAGGAATGATTTGCTCTTGTCTGCACCCCGTAGTAATGGACCTGGGCTTGAAGGCCCCTCAGGAGAGACCTTGCCTATATGTAGTACTGCTGTGCCACGTCTAATTCCGAACACATAGAGTAGGGAGGAATAGCGTCTTTTTAGAAATTCTATTTGCATCTTGTTGCCTCATCTGCTTATTTATTAAAACTATGGGCAGCCCTTCTCCCTCCATATCTTCTGTGATCTTATTCTTCCTTCCCCCCCAAATATTTCTCATAGATGAATTCTTGGAGTATGTACATCAGAGTACATGCAAAAGGAAAGGAGAAGAATCAAGAACCAGCTGTGATGAACACATTTCCACTAAGAAATGCCAGAAAAATGCAGGCGGCTTTATGAATTTGATAGACCTAAGTGACTTAAAGTGTAAAACTTTCCCATCAGGATGGTAGGCTTCTGGCCATGCTAATCACTGTATTCCCATTGCCTGACTCATAGCGGACTCAGTGTCTATTACATAAAATGATTAAATGTACTTATGGTAGCCTTAGTACGTCCTACATGTACTTGCAGCTTTCAAAGAAGTGTAATGAATAATACACAGGCTACCTTTTGAGAGAGAAGCAAAAAGTAGGCAATGCCCAGTTACAACATCCTTCCCCTTTCCTTCACCCATCTGTTCCTCTTCTCTCACTCCAATCCATCTATTCTGACTGTATACGCTGATATTAACAGTAACTACCATTTACTGATTGTTACTATGGGCTGAAGACTGCTAAGCATTTAACATGAATTAGCAGATTTAATTTTCATCACCCTATGGAGTAATAGATACTATTATAACACTATATTCCCTATTTCACAGAGGAAATTGAGGCTCAGGAAATTAATAACTTTCCTAAGATCAAAATGCTAGCAAGTGGCAAAGCCAAAATTCCAACCAGGTAGTCTGATGCCAAAGTTCATGTTCTTAATAAGTAAGCTATGTCTACAGCGCAGAAGAACCAGCACTATGTATCTAGGTAAACTAGACTAGAAGCATCATCTGTTTTTAGATTGGTCAATGACTTACTTGTATAAAAAAAATCACACAAAAAATGCAGAAATCTATATGTTTATTGGCCACTAGTCTATCTCCTTTTGAAAAAAATGTTCAACATCACTAATTATCAGAGAAATGCAAATAAAAACCACAATGAGATATCACCTAACCCCAGTGAGAATGGCTTTTATCAAAAAGTCCCAAAACAATAGATGCTGGCGTGGATGCAGAGAGAAAGGAACGCTTATGCACTTGTTGGTGGGACTGCAAACTAGTGCAACTGCTATGGAAAATAGTATGACAATTCCTCAAAGAAATAAAAGTCGACCTACCATTTGATCCAGCGTTCCCACTACTGGGTATTTACCCAACGGAAAACCAGGCATTTCATCAAAAAGACACTTGCACTGGAATGACTGCAGCAAAATTCACAATTGCAAAGATGTGGAATCAACCCAAGTGTCCATCAGTTCATGAATGGATTAGTAAAATGCGGTATATGTACACCATGGAGTACTACTCAGCCATAACAAATGAATTAATACCTTTTCAAACAACCTGGATGGAACTGGAGACCATCCTCCTAAGTCAAGTATCACAAGAATGGAAAAGCAAACACCACATGTACTCAGTAATAAATTGGAACTAACCAATCAGCACCCATGTGCACAAGTGGAACTAAAATTCAACAGAAATCATACAGGTGGGAAGAGCAGGAGGGGAAGGGTGAAATCATACCTAACGGGTACCATGTACACTATCTGGCTAATGGGCACACTTATAACTTTGACTCAAGCAGTACAAAAGCAAGCCATGTAACCAAAACATTTGTACCCCTGTAATATTCTGAAATTAAAAAAAAAAACCCAAACACAAAATAACATGCTTCTCATTTAAAAACAAATAGAAAACCTTAGTTCAACATTGACAATCAAAGGAAGAAACCAGGAAGTAAAATTAAAATCCAAACTAATTTAAAATACTAATGTTGACACAGCCTCATAAATGAGAGTACCTTATATACACTAAGCTGTCACCTGTTCTAAAAATCCAACGTTTGGAAAACCAGTGGGCAAGATAGTAAAACTAGGGATAAAAACCAGGAAAAATAAAAACAAGTGAGTTTTCAAAAAACAACCCTCTCCACAAATGGAACAGAAGCAGTTGAGTTGATGTATAAACGTTATACAAGAAATGTCTGCTGAGTAGTAGCTCCAAAAAAGGCTGTTCATTAAAAATGAGGTCAAAGGAATATACGCGCCCATTTTGTGGAGGAACTGGGATATTTGGAGGTCCACATGGAGTAAGATTAATTCCAAATTTGCTTTCTTTTCACCATCCAACTGATTCTCATAAACACAGAAAGAACCAAGGCAAACCAAGTGGTTATACACATTAGGCAGCTCACGAGGGAAAATAAAATTGGTTTGACTATGTATGCATAGCTACTGATGTGTATGGTTATGAGCTATTCCCATTGTTTCCGGTACCGACAGTGTGCTTGGTTGGAGCATATCAAATAGTAAAGTATTTTCACTGGGCTACTGAATTGACTCCTGGGTGTAGCGTAGACATTAGGCAAATAACACAGAATCCAGAATGCTAGAAATATTTCTCAGTTTAATTACAACATTAAAATCTAGAGGCTCATCTTCAGAAAAGAATAATTCAATCAGATGAGTACATAAAAAAATACAGACATGTTCTTCACTATGGCGATTACTGCCATGTCCTGGGAGTGGAGGACAGATTTTTATTTAGCATTGTGCATTTCATGCTACTTTATAACATGGACTTTAAAAAATGATTCACGTTAGTATCTCATTAAAATTGTAAGTAGGTATCATTCTTAGATTATTCATGTACCAGTTCCTGTAGGATGACAGAAAAGCTACAGTCTGCAAATAAGTACACATTAAATCCATTTATTCCAATCAGCAGCTGTTTAAATCAGCGTGCAAGCTGCATACCCATTGATTTGATGCTTCTTAATTGGTACTCACTGCACTGTTTTATTACTGATTACCATATCATAAAGGATTATGACAGTGACATCATTTTAAACACCATAAAACAATTTTATGTTCTTACGAATTTACCCAGGCCTCTTAAAATATGTTCTCCCTCACCACAGAATTCTCAGTCTAAGATTAGGGTAGAACATAAAAAAAATATTCTATCCTAGTTAGAAAGTCAATTAATTTGACTTTTAACAACTAATGGGGTAGTGTCAGTAAAAAAAAAAAAAAATTATGTATGTGTGTGCACATGTTCAAAGAGCATTTGCTGTCCTAAAATTGGCACTATTTTTTTGACAACTTGCTTCAAATAAATTGTTTTTGAAAGTTGGCATATTTTATTCTTTCCATAGTTTGGAAATTTGATGTAAAAATTATCTGTATAAATAAATACACTGCTTCTTACACACACCTACCCAAGCAAAATACCACACTTTAGTTTGGAATGTTATATATACCAGGACATTCCAAAAGAGTGAAATAACGTTTTTCCTGATTTAAGTTGGCCCAGAGAAACCAGATTCTATGGAAAAGGTGCTTTGAGATAAACCATATTTTATGTAGTCAGCACTGCTGAAAAAGTGCCCTTATAAGCTGCAGTTGTGCAGACAACTGGAGGAACAGTACTTGGTATTTTTCTTTGGACTAGAATTTCATGCCTCACTGTGGACTACGTATACATAACGTGGCGCGTGCAAATGCAGACAGCAGGCTCACGGCTGTTGGCATGTGCACGGCCTATGAGAAGAAATGCCTATTGTTTGGCGTGTGATGTATGAGTTTTGTGGTAGTCTTCGCATATGGCATGATTTCACCCACTGAACCACATACATAAACATGTTAGTGACACGTCTCCTTTAGTTTTTATTCCCAGTGTGAGTTTATTACATGACATAAGCAAAAAACACATTTTAGGATTTCCCAGACCAAAAAAAAAAAAAAAAATCAGGTATATTTTTGTATGCTGACTTGGGAATGAAACTAGCCAGAGACAGCTCTTAACATTAACAAATAAAAATTATAATGTACATACACATATAATACAATTATAATACTAAGTGCATATCTGGCTAATCGAGATTTTGAAAACATGAATTTGGTTATCACAATGATCAGAGTGGTCTCTGTATAGCACTAACACATCTTGACAGGAAGCCTTGACAATGATCTACCGATTTGGTCACTATGAATGCGTATAATTTCTTGTCTACAATCATTACTTTTTTCTACTCAGGAGATTTAATATTTAAGAAAAATTTACAGAATAAAACTTGTAAATAAGTATGTAAAACACAATGGGTCTTTCTCCTGTCAGTTTTCCTGACGATATCTGGAAAAATAATGAACAATCCTTTCAACTCACTTAGAATTAACTATAATTTATTTTCTGAAAATAGACAAATGGCTCTTTTCAAAGGTGATTTACAGTGAAAGTAATTTTTCTGTATTTGTGGGTGTGACTACTTGCATTCTGGGTACTACATTTTTTTCATGAGCTGATACTGGTGACACAGGTAATCCATCCACTTCCTATGAGTGTTTTCCAGTAGCCAATGTGTATGCATAGTATTCATCCTACTGATTTCAGTTAACAGAAGAATAAGACATAAATTTAAATTCCGGAAGGACATCATGTAGAGTTTTCAATACATAGTTTACAATATTCTTAAATCCTTCGTAGCATAGACTGATTATCCTCAAACTGTTTTTTATTGTTGTAGTTATTTTTTACCTTGGTAAACTATGAGTCCTGTTTTTAGCTCTAATTCAAGATTTCCTGAAAACCAAAAGGGGCACTTTATTATCGCGACATCCCCGGCATCATCGTTATTGCATCTATTTCTATGACAACTCAATCTTTTGTGACAGGGACATAGATATTAATTTATCTTTATCACAGAAACAATTTCCCTCTATTTAACTATACACATACACACAAAAACAATTAAAAAATAATTTGGGAGGCAGCACAGTCTATCTGGTACTTAAGAGCTTGGGCTTGGAAATCGCTCACGCGGGTTTGGAGTCTGGTTCTCTTGCTTACTAGCTGTGCATCCACAGAAAAGTAACCTCTCTGAGCCTCAGTTTCCCCAATAGAGATTTCAATAGCTTCCACCTGCCAAAGCTATTGTGACCATTAAATAAGATAATGCATGTGGAAAACTCTGCATTGTGCCTTAGTGCATAGTAAACATTCAATAAATGTTATGTATTGTTAATTCATCTTATTAATAAAAATAGTGTATAATTTAAAAAGAACAGGCTCATGAGGTAAGTGGTATCTTTTAAGAGACTATGAAGAAAGGAAGAAGTCTGCCTTTTGGCAAAGGGATTGGCAATGATTTGTTTTCATAAGCCACGAGGTCCGGTCTGTTCTAATCATACTGGGATAAGCCTCCTTATTCTTCACCTCCCTAAGATACACTCCTTTTGATGGGAATATTCTTTGTATCAACTGACTCATTCTCAGAGTGAGGAAAACTCCATTTTCGAATCAGGAGTTTTCTTCTTCTTTGTCTCTCCTAAACCCTCTGCTGGTTAGATGCGCAATTCCCCATCAACATGTGATTCAGCTTTTTGGAATAAAGAACACATCACAATTTGCCCTTCTGTATTTTATGTTCCCTCTTTAGTAATTTCATTGGAGCAAGGTAAATCAATATTTTCTAAAGGAGTGTAAATATCCACATAAATATCCATATAATCTGCTCACAAATTCAGAAATACAAGTCTCTTTCACAGTAACTATTTGGAAACTAAGACATTGAAATACCATGTTTTACATGCATATCTCTGTATTGTGATTTTGCTGAAAAGTTTTCAATCACTTTTTCATTCTGAAGTCTACTGAGCAGATGGAATATACATCGCTAACTTTTACGGCAGGATGGTGTCAGTGTGTGTGGCACCACTCCTAAATACAGGAGGAAGCACGCCCTTCGCCGAGACAATCCTTCCCAGTCGCAGTGGGTGGCATGCATACAGGCAGTCAGAACTGTTTATCTAGACTTTTGCTATGCGGTTTGTTTTTACACTGGCCACAGTTTAGAAGACAACCCTTCTAAGGGCTGGAAAGAGTATGCGAAATAACCATATAGTTTGTTCTTTGCTTTTTATGGCAGCTATATGGAGATTTTTTCTTTGCCTATACTGATGTATTTGGAGTGGATTACTCACTTACATAATAATCACTGCTGAGGTCTCATCTTAAAAGCCAAGAGTTGGATTGTATGTGAAAAGCATTATTTTACACCTCATTGTTCATGTGGGGACTAATTAATGAATACCTAATGTCATTAATTCACAATTAGATCACTTATGTTTAACCACACGCTTTCCATGCATACGTATATAAATATTAATTCTGGATAGACTGATAATCACTCAGCACTATAACAATTAAACAGCTGTAACCTGTCTCCTGTGTTAAGTGACGGAGCTGCGGGCGAGCTCCATAAGCAGATGGTCCTACCCACCCATGCTTAATGTTAAAGACTTTTTTAAAAAAGAGGTGTTGACAAATCAGAACAAGTAGGCATAGTTTTGATGCAAATTGACCAATTTGCAATGTAGATTACCCTAAAACCTAATTTGGTATATAGGAAAAATTAAGCTCTGTTGTTACAGGAAGACATTATATCACATTTGGATATAGTAGTTCCCCAACAACATAATTATTTACTAATTTTATTCAGCCAACAGAGTTTAATGGAAAAGCAGCTGGCAAAGTATTCATATTTATGGACCTCCTTTGACTGCTCCTTAATTTATCCAAGGCACATGCCTGTTAAATCCCAGAAATGATAGTCATATTTCAGACAGCTGGTTTCCAGCTTCATTAAAGAGGCACTCAAAAAGGAGAGGGTCATTGAACTTATCATGAAAAAGAGCAACAGAAAAAAAACTGGCTCGAGTCCCACCATAATCTGCGAATATGTTAAATATGAATGGGTGGGGCGTTGTGGTTTTTGTATGGACAAACACATTCACAAACAAACTTGTATTTTAAAAATAAGTAGGTGGAAAAGGAACTGTTTTAGGATAAAAAGAGGCTATTTGCAACTTGTCATATTCAAGAAAAGAAAAGATATATTCTGCCATTGAAAGGATATTAATGAACCATGTGGGAAGGAGTAATAATATTTCTCAAAATTGGGGATGTAATTCTTCTACCCTTACATTAAACTGAATGCAGGGTTCTGATTTTTTATTTACTCCATTAGAATAATAAGGATCTCAGCTATAAGAACAATTATTTAAATACCACATTAACATTTCACTAGCTGCCTGGCACTCTATAGTTACCTGGGTTAAGTTTTAGAAAGAATGTGGCATTTTATAATCAGGAACTAGTTATAATCCTTCCTTTCCTTGGTGATATTGTAAAATAGCTGATATATTATTTTGCACCTGGTTTCACTCCCAAATGCCTTGGATCTAAACTTTTCAATAAGTCTTCTGATGATGAACTTGGCAAGAATTGAAAAAGAGTATTTTTCATCTTTATTTCTGGTTAAATTCTATATCCAGACAATTGAGCTTTAAAATCTCCTGTATACTAGGTTTCGGTGGTAATTAAGATCTTAGATGGCTTTTAAAAAGGTGCAAGTCAATGAGGTGTTCCAAATGGAAAAAGATACTCTAGCACATTAGTAAGGGAACAAAATGGCAAGCTTTTAATAAAGCAATATGATACAAATTTGACATATAAATTACTTGGCTTTTATTCAGATAACATGCCTCTCAATAAACTTTTAAAAAACAATTTAAATTGGCTTAAGATGTGTAATGTGGTTTCATGGGGAAAAATGGAAATCATAGGTGTGGATATATTAGTATTTTAAAATTCTGTCCTTGCATATAACTTTAATTCAAATTAATGGATTCAAAAGTTTCCTTGAGATAATGATTACAATTTGTAAGTTGATTTCCTAAGACAGAGAGCACCTACTCAGTTAATTATTTTGAGACTTAAAAAAACTACCTAGCAAACCATTAAGTTCATGGTGGGAAATAAATACAAGATAGTAAGGAAGGAAGGAATCAGGTTTATCCAGCCTAAAGGAATCAGACATATTTCAATGACACCTAAGTGATCATAAAACAATAATCATCAGGATTATCTTATATACTGCTCCCAGGTGAGAAAAAGCACAGTGGATTTAACCCTACATTTTTTCTGAACAACACAGCTGCTTCTAAAGCCAGTGGGTCTCATAGTAGGTTAGGTAGAAAAGAGCTTAACAGTAGCTATTGGGACCCAAGTTATACCCCAGGAGGTAGATTGGAGAGAAATTTGTGCACAAATAAACATCACAGTATGGAATTCATTTATCATATGACTCTGCCTAAGTATGTGAAGCACATTTCTTCTAAAGAACTCGAAATTCTCATCCTCATAGGCTCTATATAAATCACCGAAGTAGAAAAATATGTGTTAAATCCAGATTATAGTCATCTGCAAAACAATTACCTACATTCAGAATCGACTTTCGGAGGCCTAAAAAATGCTCCTTTTCTAAAGCATGGAAGAACACATTTAATATTTCCCAAAACAATACACCTGTCACAGAAATTTAGCTCCCAGTAGCACTGTCGCCATCTGATCTGAAACTCACACGGCTTTAGCTGATGACTATGCTGCCACCTCTCTTTTTAGTGAGGGTAAACTGCAGCATGAAGGATAGGGCAGAGAAAAAGGGACTCCAGGCCTGATATCAATAGTGAAAGCTGTTTATGCCCAATTTCCTCCCATTCTTAGGGATAAAGAAATTGATGCCTTGGGAAATTATTTATTGGGAAATAAATCATCAACATGGTTAGAGAACACTGATCAAGATGACCCCTGGGACTATGATTTTTCCTGATGGTCACACAGCAAGTCCAGTGCAAAAGGAAGTGAAGATTCTAATCCAAACTTTCTTGAGGATGTAATCTGTAATCTGATTTGAGGATGTAATTCTAATAGGGTTTTTGGAGACATTAAATGACTTGTGCAGGAAGGTTGAGAAGATAAGGAAGGAGGGGATGCTGCAATGTTAAAGATGAGACACACTTCACCAAAAGTTAGAACAGTCCAAATTAATAACAGCTTTGAAGCTTCAGGTGATATGGATGGTAAACATTAGTAGAAATCGAGGGATTTTAAAACCTTGGCCTGTAGTATTTAAGACTAACATATGATAGGAACACAGAGTCAAACGTACTGAAGTCTCAAATTTAGACCACAAAATTCATTTTTGCTGGTTGATTACTCTCTCAATCAACGGGTCACGGAACACTGAGTGAAAGGCTAATTTGGCTTCACGTGCAGATCTGACACCGGCTGCAAATGAAGGGAACCCAGGACTTTATGTCCTTTTATGACGAAATTGGTATAAAGAAAAACGAACAACTACAAAACAACGATTCACACCAATGAAGAGAAAAACTATTTGAAGGATAGATGAATTATAATATCAAAATAGATTATAACATCAAAATAAACATTATATAGCAGTTTTCAGAATATTGAAACGGAGTAGACAGGACACTAACCACCCAACAAAACAGGGCCTCCATCTTTTAGAAAGGTCAGAGAAACTAGGTTTGCATTTGTAGAAAAGAGATTAAGTGACTTCATTTAAAAATTACCAATTCTGAGGGGAGGACAGGGGATAAAGCACTGTTTATAAAACTGTTAACTGAATAAATCAGACTAAAGTTGAAAAAAATAGTATCGGGAGACCCCAGACGGACACTAATGTTATCTCAATGGAAGAAACACATCTCCCCACCCTGGGTTTCAGAATGTTAATGATACTCAACGAGCTCTGAAGGGGGCTTTCAAGGACTCTCTCGGGAATCACTATCCCTTCTGTGTCCTCAAATTCTTACGACCTACAGTCACTGGGACTTGCAGAGCAGAAAGGACCTCAAGAAGTTGTCATTCTGCACGCTCAGTGGAAGGTTTTTTTAGCCTGTCTGGTTTTCACTGCCAGTCACGTCAACTCAGGAGAAGTTCCTTCCCTCAGCTCCATGCCTGACTCCTCGGGGACCCACCGTCCACTGTGGATGACAGGTTATGAAATGCCCACGTCCGTATATATTAGCGTGTCGGGAAGTGGAGGGGATTGGTTCTCCCGCTTCCAGCAGAGGCTAATTCCTCTGCATAAAGACAAGATCAGTTCGGAAGAATTAGTCACCGTCAATTTTTTGTTAATTTCAGTCCAAATATTCCACAAACAATAAATAACATCTATAGGGTGTTCATTTTGTGCCAGGTACTGTGCTAAGTGCTCTTCTACGTGTTTTAACCCACTGAATACTCTCGGCACTCTATGAGGTAGTTATTACTTTTATTCCCACTTTATGGATGAGGAAACTGAGGCACAGAGGGCTTTAGTGATTTCCCATATCACCCAGATATGAAGTGACAGACCCGGGACCAGGGGCGGATCCAGGGTTTGTGGGGTCTGACATTCTTATCCTCTGGGAGGATCCTCTTTAAGGAAATGAACACCAAAATATGAACATGAAATTAGGTACAAAAGTAATTATTCAGAATGAGAAAAACCACAACAAAGTATAATTTTTAATCTGATAAATACCACAAATATCAGCAAAGCCACATAGCATTTTTTATCAATTGTCTGACATGTCCCCAATGAACATTTTTTCCTACATTTTTTTGGCTATATTTATTCTTTGCCTCTTTGACAATGATTTTTGTAATATATTCTATAGAGACTATAGAAAGATAATTCAGTCTTTATGCAATGTGATAGTTTAATATGGTTTTCATTACTTGGTAGTTTAGAAAACTTTAATTTGGCTTCAAAATTTGTTATTGGCAATGACATGTTAATTTTTGCTATTATTGTCAAATTTGGGAAGACTTTTTATTGTGTAATAAACTGATCTTAAATACTCTTAGAATTGATGATACTCATTCACTACTTTGTTGTGATATCCTCATAGTGGAGTATTTTGAGTTTTATGCCATCTTTGTAGATGTTAGTATTTCATGTCATATCAACAAGAAATCTTTCTCTGGTGGGTTCGTGTTTCAGTGATGCACTGACATGCATAACACATGTGATTTCACACACTGATGAACTCAGTATTTACAGTATTGCTACAGATTTGTGCCCTACAAACAAGGGAATTCTGATACATTCCTCAAAGGAGAAATATTCATCAAAAAATTATGGCATGTTTATATAATTGGTAAGTTCCATTATGGGGTATAGTTTGATGGTAGAAAACTTCCATTTTGATTAGGCATTTTACTTATCTGATGACAAGAAGAAGTTTCCACGGCCTAGCTTCTGTTTCCATACATCCCAAACTCTATTTCTCCTCTGATACCTCCTCTGGTGCAGAGCTCCATAGGACAGAGTCGTATCTTCATATTACCTCTTACGCTGTACTTTCACGTCAGTAGGTGAGTCAGTGGGTGGCAAGAACATTCTTGGATGGGTAGCAGTGACAGCCACAGACAGAAATGATTTCATGCCTCATAAACATATCCCATTTAATCTAAACTAAATGTACACCTGGGCAAGTTCTCCCGAGCAGAATTCTCAAAATGCCCACGGCCACCCCAATGCCACGCTGCATGAGGAAAAATCTGGTGGAAAGGAAGCCGGAGTGGAAAGAGACAGAAGACAAATTTCAAGTGATCTGCAAATTTTATATTAACATAGGACAGTGAGAACCCATGGGCAACCCCCTGTGAGAGCCCAGGCAAGTGAGCCCGACACTCACGCTTCACCAGTAAATGCACATGCCTCTGTCTTGGGCAGGGACCTAGTCGGTGTGGCGCAGAGACCCTTTTCCTCATCACTGTCTGGTGTGAAGCCAAACACCTCCCAAAACAGTCATTCGTGGGGATAATGTGTCTCCCTATAGTCACTTGTTAGGGGGGAATTATAAATAAAATTTGAATAAAATAAAAATGTAAAAAGATATTTTTAGAATTACATATGGTTTTATTACTAATATGATTCTCAATTTGGGAAACAGAAGTTACAAAGAATACTGATTTTTGTAATCTAAGTGAAGCATTTATCAGACTGGTCATTTTTTTCCTTCAAAATTGTCACCTATTTTTTAATTTAATAATTAAAATACTGTTCCTTCACCATTATCTGAGATAAGAATTAGGACACTAAGCCGAGGCTTGTCCACACTGGTAAAAGATTTGGTCTTTCTCTCTCCCTCACCCCCGAAGTGTTGTAGGTAACTCCCCAGCCCCGTGAATTTCATTTTCAAATTTCTAATCTCCAGCATTCCAAAGCCCAAGAACCATGGTGTTTGATAGAGGTATGCTGAGTACTGTATGTCTGCGTTTTGTCTGAGCAAACAAAGCGTGGCTTTGTGATCATTAAAGATCTAGTTTCCCACTGTACTAAAGAATTAGAATAAAAACAAATAGCTGGTCTTTTGTAGCTTAAAGGAATTAGGGTTTTCCCTAGGCCAAATTTCCATTTGAATTGCCTGACAGTACATGAAAATCAATGTAGCTCAATAAACAACTTGGTGTTTGAGACATTACTAGAAGAAAAATACCACAGTATTCTCCACCTTTCTTTCATCACCATGATTTCAAAAAAAAACAGTTCTTTAATGCCCCACCCAAACTTGTTAAACAATATCTATTCTGAGATGATATTATATAACAATGAAATGGAAATTTCATGAACTCTTTAAAGTAAATTTCTTGGACAGAAATTTTGTTTTACTGTTTATAAAAAAAAAAATCAGTACCCAAAACATTGTCTGGATTGCGGTTTGTCTCATTTATACTTAATAACAAAATAAAAACTCTAATTTGTTGAACACTAACTGCTAGGTGCTTTATCAAGTGCTCTATATTCTAGTATTTCATTTAATTCTTACTGTCCTATGAAGTCCATAATATTCACATTTCATATAAGAGAAAACATACTTAGAAAAATTGAATGACTTGCCCAACGTCACTCCATGGTGCAACAAGGATTCAAATTCCAAAATTTGTTAAACCTTAGAATATTTTGCTTCAAAATCTCATATTTGGGTCTTATTGTAGCCACTTTGCACTTGAAAAAAAGCCCGCTGAGGCTAAGAACAGTTGAGATATAAGTTATAGTGAATAAATTGCAGAACTGACTGAAAAACATATCTTTTTAAAATTTCAAAGCCCATGACTTTTTCCTTATGTTACATTGACTTTTATAAGAAATATTTCTTAATATGTATCACAGAAGAGATGTTCAATAATTGCTGTATGGAGAAAGAAATGAATTAACAAATGAAAAGTAACTGAGGCACGCAAGCAAGGTACGGAATCCTATAAAACGGACCTGTGTTTCAATGCCATAGGAAAATAAAAATGAAAGTTAAATGAAATGGAGGATATAAAGGGAACTCCACGTTTAAATCTAGCAACTTCCCAAATAAAGCAGAAATTATCAACAGTGACAACATTCTGGAATTGCAAGACCTCAAGAGGTCCTTCAAATAGGGCCACTGCCCAAGAGACTTGATATTTTGGGATAATGAATGGAAAGAAGTTAAAAAGTACTCCCCTTCTAGAAATACTCCTTGAGCTAACAAAAGAACAAAAAGACCCTCCAATATTTCACACCTAAGTAATAGTAGTATTATTAAAACTTATTGGAAGAGAGATTTAAAAATTTCTTCCATAGCTTGTCCCAGCATTTAAATATTTTTTCCAACCCAAGGTTCGTCATTGTATCTAATCAATGTTTATACAATACAAACCCATTTTCTCCATTTCTGTCTCCTGGAGAATTGGAAAATGCCAGTTTCTAGAAGACAATTCGCCCATCCAGAGAGAGCTGAGCCTTCTTTTCCTCTATGACAACCTCCATGTGGGTCACAATCAGATGCATTATTCAATTCAATCTCTGCCCACCCCGATTCAGGTCTCAATCTCATCTACAGCCTCCAAAGCTCTCAGATACAAGTGGATGACTTTAGGGGTAAATCCCTTTGACAAATGCTAAAAAGAATGGTTCTTGCGTAAATTGTAATACTCAAAATTTGGTATTTAAGATTTATTAGTATTTCACTTACTGATTCTGCTTACAAACATCTGTTCAGCAGAGACTGATGTGGTATTTGCATTGCGTCTATCACCAATTAACTCCAGCCTCAGGCCACTGCCATAGCGAGAAGAGAAAGCCAAACCAACCAAGTTGTCTTTTCATGGTTACAGCTAAATACATTAACAGTAAACTTACTGAATTAGGTAACGACCAGTGCTCCCAGCTCACCGATTTGACCTTGACCCACCTCAGATCTCACCACACATAACTGTTCAAGCTTTTTAAATGTAGAGGTAGCCATATCATATTCTAATTATGCCAACTATTATTTATAGAACACTTAATTATATTCAATATATTTTTCACTTGCCTCTGGATCCTCTAAATATTTTACATCTTTCCCAGTTCATGAAAAACAAGTAGGCACATGACTATGATAATCCTTTGACCCTCGTATAGAAGGTCACACATAAAGGAAGATGTTATTGTAGCTGAGCATCTTTACAGCGCTATTAAACCATGTCAGTGGTAAGTATTGGTGCTTATTGGATATGGTTCAGTCATGTAACTTCTCTTTTTCTTTATTTATAAAAGGGCCCACTAATTTTAAATACTTTTTTTTGGGGGGGAGGGAATAAGAAATATCTATTTTAATCACATTACTGCTGAAAGTAGATTTCCCCTCATTTCATTTTCTATCTGCATGCGCCACTAGTCAAAGACTAATCCAAGAAAGGAGAAGGACTTAGGACAACGAACCTGCAGGTGAATATGCCTAGTTTGCTGAACATACGACTCACAATGAGAGGAAAATATGAACACACTGATAAAAAGATCAGGATGGAGTCCTTGCAGGTAGATAGGCTGCTTCAGTGCATGCTCCAAATTCATAACCTATTTTACTATCAAAATGCCTATGGTTTTATGAAAGCATGAACAGAGTTTATGAAGACAGTAAGACGACTAATGAAGAATACTCTTGGCTTTCTACTGGGAATTTTTGTCTGCCTCTAACTGTTTAATTCCTCCTCCATCCCTCTTTCAATTAACCTCCCTGTTTGTATTCAATGAGATGGCACATCATAAGGAGGAAGAAAAAATCTTGCTGATTTATGAGTATTCTTTCATAATGTGGCAGCTTCTTTCATTCAGATGCATACGTGTTGAAACTGAGAGGAAATGCACAGAACAGTAACTATCCAGAACGCGAAAACACACCGTGGTTTCCTGGGTTGTTTAATTAGCGGTTCACAAATGTACCCTTAGCATTCGCTGTGGACATTTAGACAGGTAGTAAGTAGACAAGGGAAAAGCAATTGGATCTTTGGATGCTAAAATTTGGAATAACTAGTTCTAATAGCATGAAAGAGCAAAACAATGAATATAGGTTCTGTACATCTTGTAAAAGGTTCACATCAAAATTTATTTTTAAACCAAGCAAGTCCATATTTCCCACATTGTTATTCATATGGAGTATAAAAGCAGCAACATAAATAAAAACAATATTAAATGGGATTGTTAACTACAGCAAGATATAGTAAATTGTAATAAAAAGACCTCTTACTAACAAAAATCGTGTTTGCTCCTAAACAATGAGAAAGTTGTCAAGAACAGTTTATCTATGGGACGCTATTATCCATGCAATACTGCCAAGGTCAGTGAGGACAACAATGAAATGATTTGTTGAGTAGCTGTTGGTTGGCAAGTTAAATCTGCCTATAGATAATTTTCTGGTACACGTCCTGGTTTTCAAAGCAATATACACATGTGTTTGTTGTAATTCCTAGGGTCTATATTGTCAGATGTAGAACCTTTTCTCCCGCAGATAGAATCAATTCACTTCTTCTGACTGGGTTCGGTGGTGGTGAGGTCACAAAGCATGAAGGAATAGGATGAGAGGGGTATTTTTCCTGCCCTGCCTCTGGTATATGTGCATTTGGGACATGGTGCTGCTTAGTCATAGGTGTATTGCATGGTCCTTTGTATGGCCACAAAAAGATACACATATTCTGCCTGTCAACTTGTTTCTGTCTTAGTGTAGTTCACATGAACAACATGCTGCCACTGCCCTGTGAAGCCTCTCCTGAAGAGTAGAGGAGGGGAAAGCCGTGTCAGTGCGGATGAGCTATGAATACGTGCGTTTGCTGTTGACTTCAGCAGAAACCTTACAAGTTTCCCCAGTGACAGGTGGTGAGTTCACTGAGAATGCTGTGCAGGGAAGAGTTAACACAGCAGGGCTGATCTTTAGGATCTTGGAGGGCTGGCCCTTGGCTGGCATCAGCATACTGCATGTTCCTTACACTCTGATAAGGTTATTTTGCCCACACTTGCTTTTCTGGAATTGTTGCAGTCATTGCCCACACTGGATTTTCTGGAATGCTTGTCTGGAATTGTGGTGGTTGTGGTGAACAGAGGATACCTCTTTGAGCAGCCCCAATAAAAACCTACACTCTGAGTCTTAAATGGGCTTCTCCGGGCAGAAATAGTGCACACACGTTGATG
>CAUYRT010093793.1:0-48922 GCA_963574885.1 Lepilemur ruficaudatus
GCCTGTAGTCCCAGCTACTCGGGAGGCTGAGGCAGGAGGATCTCTTGAGCCCAGGAGTTTGAGGTTGCTGTGAGCTAGGCTGACGCCATGGCACTCACTCTAGCCTGGGCAACAGAGTGAGACTCTGTCTCAAAAAAAAAAAAAAAAGATTTATGAAGCATATACAGTATACCTTCAATAGAGGGAAAACTCAATACAATGTCAGAAAAATAATCAAACATTTTGTTTATGGGTCTATATCAATTCCAAACTACCAAAATGGCTTGGCATAATACTATTTTTCCAAGTCTAATGAGTTCTGGGATGCAGACATCGTGAACACTTATTAATCACTTTAGACAATACTTAGACAATATTAGTTTGTGATAAACCTAAGATTTTAATGAGTACTCTTCAACTAACCAATGATTTCCCAATTTCTTTTTTTTTTTTTATCACCTTAGAAGTAAATTAGTAAGAAAGATTTCACCCTTCAAGGAGGTTCATGGATGCTTAAAATTGAACACTTTTATATTTCTCTTTGTAAAAATAATAGCTATCATTTGACGTTTTTTCTGAAAATGATATATAGTCTTTGCTCTCTAGAAACTTGGAGCCTTGTGAAGGAGACTAACAATTAGATAGACAATTGGAGTGCAGCATAATAAATTCGGTAATCACCTTGAAGTAGATTAGCAACTCTTGTATGCTCTAAAAGCAAAGCCTTTATTTGCTTTGTGGGATGCCACATTCTTGACTTACATAAAGGTTCTCAAACACTTTTCATAGGACTTTAGACTCCTAAAAAATTCTGAAGTCCATAAAGATCTTGTTAATATGAGCTACATGTATCATTGTTGATAATGTTAGAAACTAAAACTGAGTAATTTTAATAATACATATATGTTAATTTAAACACAATAACAAACCCATTGCTGGTTAACATAAATGACATATTTTTATGAAAATAACTATTTCCAAAGCAAAGAAAAATGTAGTGAAAAGCAAAGCATTGGTTTACATTTTTGCAAATGTCTTTAATATCTGGCTTAAGAGAAGACAGCAGGAATCCCCTCCTTTAGCCTATTGTGATACCATATGTCATGTAGCCTCTGGAATACTTCACTGTACACCATGTGAAAATAAAGGTGAAAAAGGCAAGTCATATCTTAGAATTATTATGAAAATATATTTGACTTTCTAGACCCCATGAAAGCATGGAAAACCCCAAGAGATCCCTAGATCACCCTTGGAAAACCACCAATGTAGATAATGGTGCCTATCAGATAGTACAAGTACAAATATTTGAATGAATAAACAAATGAGTATATAATAGAAATTAAGAGGTAAAAAAAAATTGCAAAAGCCCCGTTTCTGTCATCAAAACTTTTTGTGGATATTCTTTATTTTGTCAGATCTGAATGCAACTCATGTTTGATGAAAGTGGGGATAGCCTAACCCAATCACATGTTTCTGATGAATCCTGTCCTCATCTTAACTCTGCCTTTTAAGTCCTTATTCTCCACTTGACCAGCAATTGTTCTAAGAATTGATTCATGACCAAAATAAAGCCAAACAGAGCCTTGCCTGTAATTCTGGCTCAAGCTCATGAAGAAGAATTTCTTTTTCTTCTACAGACCACTCTAAGCATGTGAACTGCCAGCTCTTATCGTATCCACTTTATGGAGAAATACTCTCTTAACAGAGCAAAAGGAAGCCAGTATATGTACATATACAGAGAAGGAGACAAAGGCATAGAGTTTGAGAACAGACCATTTCTAAATTTCAATTATGTGGCAGATTTTATTTTCCAAGTTGTTCACAATAGTCCTCCTACTAACAATCTATGTTCCCTGTCCTTAGATCTGGCAGGCCCGTTAACTGCCACAAAAGTGACTCTGTAAGACTTCCAAAACCAGTATATAAAAGATGATAAAACCTCCACTGGTCCTCTTGGGACACTAGGTCCTGGAACCTAGTCTCTATGCCATGAGGAAGCTGAAGCAGGCCATGGAAAGGCCCAGGTGGAAGGAAATCAAGCTCCCCTGACCACCAACCCTCAGCCGTGGCTGAGATTTTGGGAGACAATAGCATTAACCTTCTAGCCATGTGAGAAGCCATCTTGGAAGTAAATCTTCCAGGCCCGTTGAGCCACCCCAGCCAATGAGATGAGCCTTGCCTTGTGAATCCTGCCCAAATTGCAGATTTGTAAATTAAATGAACGTTTGGGGATGGTTTATAAATAGATAACTAGATACATGTTATGAAAGCCAGTACACTTTTTTCTTTTCTAGTTAAACTGGTTCAAATCAGATTTCTACATTTGCAACTAAGAGAGACGTGATCAGTACATGACGATTTTTACAAAGATTTTCCTATTTGCTAGTTGGTTTTCACTATTTAATACTAAGTGACAGAGAAGACAAGAGAAAAGAGATATTTTCTCTACTATCATGTAATAATTTTAACTAGCTGCCAAAGCTCAGGCTTGTTGAGAACATGTAATTATTAATTTATTAATAGCTTGTCTCATGCATAAGAACATCAATTCCACTTTATTTTTTAATAACATGATGCAGATAACCTAAATTAACAAAGTAATTAGATTTATTCTCTTACTGAGTAATTTTCTTAATTGTTTATGAAAATTGCAACTAAAATTGAGGAAAAATATATTATCGATATAGGTGATGAGCAGAATTGCCCATTTACATTTTTTATCCATAAAAAATAATGTTTGTAAATCCTTATAACTGTGGGGAAAAAGCCTCCTGAAGTATTTTGCTTAAGGGAATGAGGTCATCTCTCTTTCTTACATGACCAGTTGGTGACATGGAGGAAACTTTCTAGATAGAGGAACTTATTTGCATTCAAGTTTGACAGTGGAATAATTCCCTTGAAATTTGTCAACCTCTTAAAAAAGTCTCTAGACAGAAATATGTATTTTATTTTCAATGCATATAAAATATTAATTTCTTTCAGTAATTATATATTATATTGTTCAATTATGTTACATTATCATTTTTATGTTATTATTAAAATAGATAATTTGCATTGTCTTTTCTGATTTTATGACTTGGATTTGACCGTTTCTTTTCCCATTGAAACCACATCTGCTACTAAGTTAGGTTTTCAAGATGATCATCATTCATAGCCTTAGAGATATTGGTGGTTTACAGTGGTTAGAAAGGCCTCCCTTAAAATATGTCACTGATTTCTAAGTTCAAGGATGAAGCTTTGAGGGTAAAGGAGTTACAGTGGCGTCTGAAAATTATTTTATATAGCGTTATTCACCCCAAGGTCTGTGGTTGAGAGTAAAAATGGTGAGTATCCCCACTACTTTTCTTCACTGTGTTAATGCAGACGCCTGGTCCACATCCATGGAGGTGCCCAGCTTCCATTTTTTGGCATTTGCCTCCTAAGGGAAGACACACCAAAGGAAGCAGATAATTATCACAGGGATCTCTGCCAACCACAAAGCCTTAAAAGGCTATCAGTTCATTTTTTATCCTAGCCTTCTCTCCTCCAGTCTTTCCTCCCTGAGTATTTGCCAATTACTTCCACAATTGCTTCCTGTCCCAAAACTTAGCATTTGATCTGTGATGGGCCTTAACTTACTATGTGGTTAATACATTTTCAAATTAGTCTTCTGTGAATATTTTAATAGCATTGAACACTGCTAATACTTGTGCTCTTCCTCAGTTCTTTCACTCAGGTCAGACTAGAGTCTTCCCAAGACTCTCAGTTCATTGGTTTAGGAGCCCTTGAGATGCATTAAAGAGCTAATGACCCATAAAAACTCAGGCTTGATATTTTTTAACCCTCTGTGGTTTCTTCCTATGTATGCATAGTCCACCACTACAGAGTGTCGATTTTCAAATTATGCATCTGTAGGTTCCTTGTGAAAATTAATAATCTACAGTCTGAAGTTGATTTAAAACTTGGATACGAAAAGTCTCTGTAGCATTGTTACATTTTTATCCATGGAGTAAATAACATTAATATGTCTAATTAATACCTAAGAAGAATCTTTTTCTCATTTGATCAATTACAAAAATATTGTTAATATTTTTTCAGGATACGTTGTGTTTTTTAAAGGCTTCATTATAGAGTCATTCTACTTTTTCCAGGAGGAGTTGTGAATATGAAAGAACCATCAAATAGTTCCATTGTCCCTCCAGATATGAGGGAGACCACACTGATTAATCTGTACCAATTCTTATAGCAAATAAATCAAAAGGCACACTAAAGTATCACTAATTTCTATCATTTCAACTGGATTGATAACTGGCCCCAGTTCTTATAGAAAATGAAGAAATTGTTAAAAATTAGAATATTAAAAATAATCTATAGGCAAACAGTCTTTGTATGACCTGGGGCAGGGCAGGGGTGTGGGGAGAATATGTAGGGCTTAAAGGACTTGGCAAAACAAACAAAAAAGAAGATAATTTTTTGCATAAAAATAAAGTTTCTTTGAAGTACTTTGGATGTTTCTTTTCTGCTCTTTTCTTTTAAATTAAAAGCTTAGTTAGTGTTTGCCAATTATGGATGGGAGAGATGTTGGAACACAGTGCTCTCAAAGGTGGTGATCAAAGTCTTTTCATTTAGCTTTTTGTGACTATTAAGCGCTCATTTGGTGGAGGTGATCATTAGTGTCTTAATGGGAAACAAAAGCTTCGGGACAAAAACTTCTGGTTGAAGATCAATATGAGAGATATCGTTTCAGTTACAGCCTTAATAATTGTAACCGTAGGGAGCCTGGCAGAGCTGGTTTTATGAATTAATATAATATAGAATCCACCAGGTACAAATGGAAAGTACAAATAAACGAGAATTGCTAGCAGTGACTATACTGGGAATATCTGGGTGAGAGGGAATTGTTTGATAAATGCAGAGTTGACTCAAAGTGGGCTCTAGTACAGTCTCCACAAACATATCTTCCAATAAAAGAATGCATATCTGAGGGCCAAAGGGGGGAGGGAATTCAACCAAGGAGAATAAAACTGAAAAAGACCCCTTGAAAAGCGATTAATTTTACACATTCCATTATCTTATAACGTTCCTTGTGGGATTTTTTTCTTTAAGTGGGTAAAATCAAACATACAGTTGACATTTTCATGTGATTTGCTGATGAGGTACAATTGTACTCTTGGAGAGAAGTTACAAACAACTTGGTCTGGAGACTGCTATTAATCTACCAAAGAAATAACATGCCATTAACCTTTCTGATTAATAGAGCTTATCATTTTATCCTGTGGCAAGCTGTAAATGAAAAATAAAGTTCAAAAATATCCACTCAATTTACTCCTGGTAAAATTAGAGTATTTTTTTAAGTTATGTAGATTATTTTTATTATCTCTGCTTAGCTTATTTCTTTATCTTTTCCTTGATGTTTGTCCTTTGATTCTATCTTTGAACATATATTTTGCATGTTGAGCCAGTTATCATTTTCCAGACTTTTTGACTTTTTCCTATTCTTTCTGATTTTGCAGTGAGGGATTGCCTCTCCTGAACCAGAATTGATGCCTTTTATGGGAAAGTTAAAAGTACAAAATAAATTTTAAGTTTTTCTTTTTTAGGAGAGGGAAAAATAACATTTAAAACATGCAACAAATCTCTAATATTGCTTAGATTTTATCAAAGCATACATTCAAAAGTATAGGGATAAATACTACTTATATATCCATGTATATTCGTATGTGACTATAAGTTATATCAAAATACTTGCACATGAAACAAATACCTCTGGGTTTTTTTCTATTTTTAGGTCATTATATATATATATATATATATATATATATATATATATACCAACATTTAGATCTATTAGGTTTGTTTCATGTCCAATTCCTTTGAAGTATTTTTGTCTTCATAGAAACTGAATCTACATGTACCTAAGTGAAATAAATATATATATATATATACACACATATATATTTTATTCTTCTCAGGCACCTTCTTTCTTGAAACTCATGGATGTCAACTTACATTGCCCGGTTCATGCCCACATTGCCAGTCACTCCATCAATGTCTTTGCAGGCATCCCTGGCAAGTATGAGCCCTCTTTTATTTCTACACTTTGCCCAGTGGGATTTTGGATATTTCTGTGACAATAAATACCATCTGTTGATCGTTGACATCAAAATTATATCTCCAAGGCATATCTATCCTCTGAGCTCCAAACTCACATAACTCATTGTCCCTTTGACCCTTTCACTTTGGCGTGCCACTAAAATCTCAAACTCCCCACAATCAAATCTAACCCATTTGGTGCCTCACCTTGCCAAATCCCTGTGATGCTTGATTTCTCCTATCTTAGAGACGGGCACTAGCATCAACCCATTTTTTCCATCTTGGCACCTAGAACTCCCCCCCCCCCAACCGACACACACACACACACACACACACACTTCCTTTCCACCTACATCCGGCCCTTCTGCAATTCTTTTCAATTCTCTGTTAAAAAATATCCTTTAATTTATTTTCTTCCACTCATCCCCACTCAACCAAGCTAGCACAAGCTACCATGATTTATTGGATAGAGAATAGGAAGGACAGACTCCTTAATCGTGTCCCCATTTTCTCTCTTTCCCTCCTAACCTGCTCCCCACCCAGCAGAGGGACTTATCTGCTTAAAATCCCTCAGTGGCCTCTGACGGTGCATCAAATAATAAAACCTAAACTCCTGACGGTAGACTACAAAGCCTGTGTGATCTAAGGAACGTCCCTACTCCCAGATCACTCTTAATTTTCTCTGATCTTATATTATCCCTTATCTTTATCCAATATTATTTTGTTTGCAGCAGCAAAGTGTCCTGATTAAAAACCACATTTCCCAGTCTTCCTTGAAACTAAATGTAAATATGTGATACAGTTTTGAACAATGAGATGTGAATAGAGATCTCTGAAGGTGCTCTCCACAGAAGCGATTTAAAAGAGGACAGGTTCAGCTTGCATGATCATGCCTTTTGCTCTTTGCTTGTCTTCTTTCCTGCCTGGAATGCAGCCGAAATGCTAAAGATAAAGCAGCCATCTGCTGGCCATGGGAGGAGAAGCAATAGGAAATAAGCCACATTCTAAAGATGGTAAAAGGAAAGAGAGGAGCCTGTGTATTTGAAAATTTGTTTAGCCAAGCACAGTGACTGTTCTGGATTACAAAAAAAGAAGAAAAAACAAACCCACTTAGGTTTGTTTAGTTAAGCCACTATGTCCACTTTTCTGTTACAGGGGGCCAAATGCCATCTTTAATACTTACAAAAGGTCATGTGACTATTTCTGGACTGAATTCATTATTCAGATGGATGGCTGAATTCCTTTTTTGGAGTTAGGTGCAGTTTGATAAGCACCATTCTTTATCAGTGGTACATTTCTAGTCAACAAGACTATGAGTATAGTTTTGTTACATGGAGGTGGGATCATCTCCAACTTTCCCTGCATGGTTCTCTGATGTAATAGAGTCATTAGTATATATAAAAAATTAAATCCTCAGCCTGCCCTTCTACTGGTGCTCATTGTAACTCCAGATCCATCTTTAACAACATACATACTTGAGGTTGCTATAATTCCATTGCCAGTCCCCTACTATTCTTGCCGTGTTGTTTTCTGGGAGTTCTGGTCTCTGAATGGATATAAAAAAGATGAGAGAAGGATGAAGAGCAACAAAATTCTGGCTATTTCAGAAAAGAACGCCTGTGCAATAGAGGGATGCTTGCCTAGTTTTTGGTTGACTTGCACACTATAATCTCCAAACCACAAAGCAAGCCGTACGAGAGATGAGCCGCCCACGTTAGCCTCAATGGGCACTTCAGTGCCTTCATGGTCACTTCATGGTCATGGGGAGAAGCATAGATGGATTATTATTTTCCCCCTTAATTCATCTCCCTTCTCTTTAGATTATGAGATATCCTTAGATTCTATTTTTTCTGTTACTCTTGTGAGTGTTTTTGCTACCCTCCATCCTCCCACCCTGTGTCTTTGGGGATATTTTTCTGTAGAAATTAGAAGAGTTATTATTAGATGCTACTAGCCATGTAATATGTTAAAGTTTTTGAAGTACTTTAAATTTTAAAAATGTTAAATGTTTATTTTCAGCGAGCTTCTATTGAGATTAGATATGGTATCTGACTTTAAGGATTTTGACTTTAATAGGAGATATATAATATGAAAACATAAAAAATTGAATAACCATTATAAGTGTTAGTTAGTTTCCAAAATAAAACAGAAAGAAATACATTAAAGTTGTGCATAAAGAATAATTACATAATTAATCAATGAATAATTGCTATAGGAATTCAGATGAGGGAACTGCCAGTTACAGAAAACTTTGGACAGGAGGCTAAGGTTTTTCTTTTTTTTTCAGTTTTTGAGACAGAGTCTCACTCTGTTGCTGGGCTAGAGTGCAGTGGCATCAGCCTAGCTCACAGCAACCTCAAACTCCTGGGCTCAAGCGATCCTCCTGCCTCAGCCTCCCGAGTAGCTGGGACTACAGGCATGTGCCACCATGCCTGGCTAATTTTATATATATATATATATATTTTTTTTTTTTTAGTTGTCCAGCTAATTTCTATTTTTTTTAGTAGAGATAGGGTCTTGCTCTTGCTCAGGCTGGTCTCAAACTCCTCAGCTCAAACGATCGCCCGCCTCGGCCTCCCAGAGTGCTAAGATTACAGGCATGAGCCACCATGCCCAACCAGGAGGCTGAGTTTTAATTGTTTCTTTAAAGTTGAATAGAATGTTAATAGGCATAGAAGATATGTCTGATTTCTACTCATTCTCTTGGCCACGTTGAACACAGCAGAATGTCCTTACATGGGCCTGCCACAGGGTAGAGTTTCAGGCTGGGCTTAGGGTCTACAGTGCAGAGGGTGGTTCAGCATGCCCAAAGCTTGAGTTTTGATATCAGGCATCCTTAGAGTCACATCTCAGTTCCATCATTTATTTGTCGGTGTGGAGGCTTAATGAAATCTTATATGTTATAGAACTTATCACAATGCCAAGCAAATAGTAAATGCCCCAAAATGGTAAACATTTGTATTATTGGAATGTAAGAGCTAATTGTAAGTTATAGCTGAGGATGGAGGTCAGCCAGCATTATTGCAGGAAGAGTAACAGAAAAGATTTGTCTAAGAATTAGAAGCTAAAATCAATCAAGAGCAGGTTGAATAAGAGTTCAGGGTGGTTTGAATTAGAATAGTTCAGAATATATGTGGGTGTTTGGAGCCCATTTGCTAAAAGGTAATGGTCAAACAGCAGAGAGGCACACAGAGCAGCTGAAAGGGAACAGCCAGGCCTGACAAAAGGACTTACACAAATGGGTGGTATCGTTATAATAGCAACTTTTTAATAATTTGTGTAGAATCTCCATCATGGACATTTACTTGAAGGAATGATTTACACTTGGTTTTATTACCCGAAAATAATTCTAATCCAGGCTAGTGTGAAATGTTACTCGTCAAAACACTCAACATATACCATACTCATAACTAGCAAACAAGGGCATTACTATCTCTTTATGATGCTGGCCACTGACAGTTCTGATTGAACCTGGAGGCCCACTTCAGGGACAGATGTTTGCCTCATCTCCCATGACTGAATCTTTAATTTGTCATTGGCAATTTATGTGCCATGGGGGCACTCATTAGTGTCTCTGGGAATCAGCAAAAGATAGTTTTCTAAAGTTTTATTTATGTAAATAACCACCTAAATTTATGATACAACTATTTCTTCCTATTTCAAAAATATATTCCTACCTAGGAGACCACTTGGAAAAGTTATACTCAAAGGAAATATGAGTTTTGCAGTTATCCGAATGATAACTCAGTTTCTTTTGGTTCTCAGCAGAAATGTAAGGAAGATTGGAATGGACGTGCTAAAGCTGGTACTGCCGACTCAAATGCCAGACAGGTACCCACACCCAGTGAAGAGGGCCTGGTCTTACTATTTTAAACTAGGGGACACTTGCCCCATCTAGATAAGTCAAGAGGCTGAACTGGTGGCACACGCCTGAAGTCCCAGCTACTACTACACTGGAAGCTGAGACAGGAGGATTGCTTGATCCCAAGAGTCTGAGACCAGTCAGGGCCAACACAGCCAAATCCTTGCCTCAAAAATCAAAACAAACAAACAAACAAAAAACCCTAGGCACTGCAATACAAGAGATACTTAGCTGTAGCTGGTTATTGCCTGTTCCTTGTGGAACCAACATCATGATGCCAGAACTGATTTTTTGAGAGATGTCATAAACACAATTTTTCATGTGAAAGCTCACAATGTCAAAATATCAGATCAATTAAAAAGAAAAGAGGAAAAAATACTGTCTAGGCCAAAGACAACAGTCTTTAGGTTGAATTCAACAGACTAGTTGCAGGTCTAGAAATTCTAAGAAGTCCTTGATCTTTGTTTCTAAGGAGCATTTTCTTCCTCATGTGAACCTATTCTTTCTCCACAAAGCTTTCTATATGGTAAAGCAAATGTTCCAGAGAAACAAATTTTGGCTCTGAGAAGCTGAGTTGAGACTGTATTTGTGTAGTTCATTTTTTTGTGTGTGTTTCATTTCTTATGTTACATGGTAATGCGAAAGGAAATAAAAATTCTAGCAAAATTTGAAAGTCTTAAAATTAATCAGTAAGAATGTAAATGATGATAATTAAGTGACTAGTCAAATTTAAGTTGATTTAAATTTTATATAACATCATGAACTCTTAGCAACATTTCTCTCACTTAAGGGCCTAGTGTCATTGTTTTTGATGAGATTTAGAAGCACACTGCCTTACTTAAATACAAAGTAGCTTCTCATCAAGTTTTCAGAACTGTTTAACAAAACCCACAGAAGGTAAATCATCAATAACCCAGAATAAACAGAATATTTATAAGTTGGTGCCAAGAGAACACCATTTCCATAGACAATCATTTATTTTTTAGTGTTGCTTAAAAGGCAACAAGGTGTTTGTTAATTTATAATAACTTAAGAGTCTAAAGTAGAAGTTAAACCCAAATGAGAAAACCTGCATAAGAAAATTTATATTTAGCTATATAGCAAAGACTATGTTTACACTCTCAGCTAAGTGTGGTACAGACTCCATCTTCGATTTTATGACTAACAATTATCATCTTCTGAATTTTCAAGTTTACGATTAACAATTGTCATCTTGTGACTTGACACATTATGCTCTCACCTCTGCACAGCCAGGCAATGGAATAGCTTTAAGATTATCAATCCAAATGTCTTCAGGGCCTAGCAGGTAACGTAATCTGCAGGAAGACACCACAACTCCAACTAAAGCCTTTCAAATTCCAAACTTTGAAAACACCATTCCAACCAAATACAAACTACCTGTGTGCAATATTGAGTTTGTGGAACAGTCCCTGGATTGTAACCCCTGCCTTAGACCCATTTGCCCCACTGTAGCATGTGAACAAATAGCAGATGTGAAGCCAACGTTGTCCTTGGTGGAGAAATGTCTTAAACAAGTCTTCCAAGCACAGATGAAAGAAGGCTATCAGAATTCTAGGTACGTGTTGATGCTCTTGAGGAGCAGGGATCTTCCAAGTCTGGTTTCGCTGAGACAGTCAGGCAGGAGATGGGGCACTCAGAGTTAGAAAGGACAGAAGGAGCAGTGAGAAGACCAGATTCACATGCACAAAGTAAGAAACATTTGTCATGAATGCATCCTGAATCCAATCTGGGTTTCCTTGTCCATTCTCATAGCAAGACTGCTGTCCAATTATCCATATGTGAGAGAAATAAGGAGCTGTGAAGTCTCAATAGAGCCTATGTTGTGCAAAATCAAGTAATTAGAAAGATTGAAGATGTACCTTGCTTTAGGCAGAAATAACCGTTAAGTGACTACTTAATTTCAATACCTGGTGTTACTGTATCTTGGCCCTGTATCTATGTAATTTGAATAAATTACTCTTCAAAGGTTTTTTTTTTTTTTTTCCCCTGGATAGAGTAAGCCTCAAGGTAGCTCATCGTACCAACAGAGCCTATGTAGTCTGATTTTTGCCTTATGGTTAATGTGATCATCTTCATTTTAGTATTATGGCCAGTGACGTATTTTAAGAGCTGTAATGGTAGGCTCCTCCTAAAAAGAAAAGAATGTTACCAATGATAGTAAACTGCTTTGGTAGATTCATAAATTAGATCATGTACAAACCACAAACAACCCCACAAAATTCCATAAATCATAAGTACTAGAAGGACAATGTTCAGCTACACCCTAACAGCAAAAATCAAAGTAAAATATTTAAGTCAAGGCAAAGAATTTATGAAGAAGACCCCAAAGGCAATCACCGCAAAAACAAAAATAAATAAATGGGACCTGATTAAACTAAAAAGCTTCTGCACAGCCAAAGAAACTGTCACGTGAACAAACAGACAACCTACAGAACGGGAGAAAATTTTTGCATGCTACGCATCTGATAAGGGACTGATAACTAGAATCTATTTAGAACTCAGGAAAATCAGCAAGAAAAAAATCAAACAACCCTATCAAAAATTGGGCAGAGGACATGAATAAAACTTTTCAAAAGAAGATGATAGACTAATGGCCAAGAAACATGAAAAATGCTCAACATCTCTAGTCATCAGTGAAATTCGAATCAAAACCACAATGAGATATCACTTAACTCCAGTGAGAATGGCTTTTATCAAAAAGTCCCAAAACAGCAAATGTTGGTGTGGATGCAGAGAGATAGGAGTACTCATACACTGCTGGTGGGACTGCAAACTAGTACAACCTCCATGGAAAGGAGTATAGAGATACTAAAAGAACTAAAAGTAGAAATACCATTTGATCCAGCAATCCCACTATTGGGCATCTACCCAAAGGAAAAAAAGACATTCTGTAATAAAGACATCTACACTCAAATGTTTATAGCAGCACAGTTCACAATTGCAAAGATGTGGAAACAACCCAAGTGCCCATCAATACATGAGTGGATTAATAAAATGTGGAGTTCTACTCAGACACAAAAAATAATGGTGAACTAACATCTCTTGTATTATCCTGGGTGGAGCTGGAGCCCAATTCTAAGTGAAGTATCACAAGGATGGAAAAACAAGCACCACATGTACTCACCATAAAATTGGTACTCATTGATCAACAGTGATGTGCACATATGGAAGTAACATTCATCGGGTGGTGGGCAGGTGGGGGGAGGTGGGGATGGGGTATATTCACACCTAATGGGTGTGGTATACACTGTCTGGGGGATGGGTACACTGTAGGTTTGACTCGGGTGGTACAAAGGCATTATATGTAACCTGAACGTTTGTACCCTTATAATATTCTGAAATTTAAAAAAAGGAAAAAGGAAAAAAAAAGAAAAGAGAAAGGAACACACCTTTGTATTTCCCAAAATTCATTAGTTAGCTAAGTCACACCTTTTTCCCCAGTGAGGGGAAGAATGAGGGGACAAAGGGTGAGTTATAATAGTGGGTTCTCTCCACAAAGAGATGTGGATAAAAAGCATTTTCCCTGTGTACAAATCCTCCGTATTTAATAGACTCTTCTTACCCCCATTTGAACTTGATCTCTGACTGCTGTCATCTTGGGGTAGCTGGGTTTGACCACACTTTCTATATTTTCGTTGAGCTTTCTACCACTTAAACCTCTTCACTTTGGCATAAATGCCCTGTGTCCTTCCACATGTTTTACTGACAGGAGTAGAAAGGAAGAGTGTGTCATGGCCCCTGGGCTTGGGGAGTGAAGGAGATCAAATTTATGGGAAGCCCTGCCTGAGACACAGCAAAATGGGCAGGAGGGAGAGAGGGAGAGAGGGAGGTTGGAGGTTGTGAAAGCAGGTGATTTGGGGAGAAGTGGCGATCCTCTGAGGGCAGCGAGAGTAGGGTGAGCCTTGAAAGACTGAGTGGTAGAGAAAAGGGAAAAAGTAGAGAAGGGCATGCCATCCATCTCCCTTTGGAGGGAAGCTGGAATGTGTTGGAAATAAGACTACAGGCTCAGGACTTTTTTGACATATGACATGCCATTTACAAAAAATCCTACCTGCGGGAAGAAATGAAAGAACAGCAACTAGCTAGAAGCCAAGTGACTATTTCAGCTCAGTTCTTCACCAGTCAGTTTTATGGCTTTTCTGCTATATAACCCCAGTACAACCCTACCACCAACATCTTTCCAGAAATTATTTTGGGATCCACAGGGAAAGGAAGCCCTTGTAGTTAGAAGTAAACAAACTTTGAATATGCATTTGAAAAGCAAAGAGAGCAACAGTAAACAAGGCAATATATAGGTCTGAAAGGAGATTCGGAGACACATTTAAAAGGAAAGGGAGTCACCTTAATAGAGCAGAAGACAGAATAAAACATTATGAACCTATGTTGTTAGTTGAGTTTTTAGATGTTTTAAAATATATAGCATAATGTCCTCTTGATTATCAAGAGGCTGATTTCTCCAACAACCAAATCAGAGCCTTTGTTAATTCTCAAACCACATTGAAGAGCTGATTCATTCATGTATTCATTAATTCAATAAATATTGACTGAACATCTCTCATTGGCTAGGCCTGTTCCAGGCTTGGGGAATTCTAGGATGAGTAGAACAGAGATGATCCTGCTCTACTGAGCTCTCATTTCAGTGGAGAAAGATAGCTAACAAGCAAGTCAACAAGCACGTAAGTGTGATAATTCTGGATAGTGATTTGTGCTTTAAATGATGAAAGGGGGCCAAATACTCTTTCTCATCAGAGAGAACAAGTACACAGGCTTTAGGAAGGCAGGAATTTGTTGTGTTTGGAGAAAGAAGGCTATAGTAGCTGGGTTACAGCTACCAAGGGGAGTATAGGATGCGATGACAAATGCTGTGGCCCAGCTCTCCAGAACAACACACATGCTCACACAATTTTTCATATGATTCTAGGGAGGTTATGGACTCCCTCATCCTGGCCCAGAATCCATGGACCGCAGAGAGAGACTCAGCGTTGGTATGAGGGCATACAGAAACCAGGTCGGGTAGAGTGGGGAAGCATAGTGTTCCTGGTGCACAGGAACAACATGTTGTGTTTAAGGGCAGTGACAGAGGAAGAACAGTGTAAGAGAAAGGCAAAGGACAAATTATGAAGGACTTTGATGTCCAAACTGAAGAGTTTTACTTTGATTTCTTTGGTCTTGGAAGCTGGGCTGCCAAGAGAGCACGTGGCCTCCAGTCAACAACTCAGTCTCTTCGCTGGGCCTCAGGCTGGAGGGGTGCACTGACTCATTCATTCTCTGTCCCTCTGACAAATTAACAACACACTGGTTGGACTTGGGGGAGGGGGCCGTGGCTGGTGCAAGTGGGTGTGGGTCTTCATTCCCAGTGCTAACATAAAAGTCGTATTTTTCCAAGTGCCATAAAAGCCGAGGAAAATTAAGATTCAATCGAACACAGAAAAAACATGATTTTATCATGTTGAATTCAAATGAAATAAAAATTGACCTCAGTCAGTCTTAATCTAAAGATATGAGTTCAAACTGGCTGAAGAAAAAAAAGGGCCTCTAACACAGGAGATAAAAAAATGTACTCTTAATTGAAAGCATATTTTCCTTAAGCACGTTAAGAAATTAGAATTTGACTACTTTGGTGTGAAGATACATAAAAATATACCTCTTTTAATTACAACATTTTTAAAAATTTAAAATATGTTTTTGATATTTATTTTATTTCAGAAAATTATGAGGGTACAAATATTTTGGTTACATGGATTGCTTTTGTACTGCTTGAGTCAAAGTTGTAAGTATGCCCATCTATGATTTCATCCATCTCCTCCTCCCCCTCCCACCTGCATGATTTCCATTGAGTTTTACTTCCATTTGTGCACATCAGTGCTATCAGTTAGTTCCAATTTAATAATGAGTACGTGTGTTGTTTGTTTTTCCATTCTTGTGATACTTCACTTAGGAGGATGGTCTCCAGTTCCATCAAGATTGTTGCAAAAGGTATTAATTCATTTTTTATGGCTGAGTAGTACTCCATGGTGAACATGTACCACATTTTATTAATCCATTCATGAATTGATAGGCACTTGGGTAAGAGCCATTCTCACTGGGGTGAGGTGGTATCTCATTGTGGTTCTGATCTGCATTTCTCTGATGATTAGTGATGTTGATCATTTTTTCATATGTTTATTGGCTATTAGTCTATCTTCTTTTGAACACCTTCTGTTCGTGTCTTTTGTCCACTTTTTAATGGGGTTGTTTGATTCTTTTCTTACTAATTTCCTAGAGTTCTTTGTACATTCTGGATATTAGCCCTTTATTGGATGTATAGCATGTAAATATTTTCTCCCATTCTGTAGGTTGTCTATAAAGCTTTTTAATTTAATCAAATTCCATTTATTTATTTTTGTTGTTGTGATTGCCCTTGGGGTCTTCCTCATACATCCTTCGCCTACGCCAATATCTAAAAGACTTTTTCCAACATTTTTTTCTAGAATTCTTGTGGTTTCATGTGTTAGATTTAAGTCTGTTATCCATCTTGAATTAATTTTTGTGAGTGGTTAGAGATATGAATCCTGTTTCAAACTTCCATATGTGGCTATCCAATTTTCCCAGCACCATTTATTGAATAGGGATTCTTATCTCCAGTGTATATTGCTGTCTTTTTTATCAAAGATCAGATGGCAGAATGTAGATGATTTTATATCTGGGTTCTCTGTTCTGTTCCATTGGTCTACCTCTCTATTTTTGTGCCAGTACTATGCTGTTTTGGTTACTGTAGCTTTGTAGTATAGCTTAAGGTCTGGTAAAGTTATGCCTCCAGATTTGTTCCTTTTGCTTAAGGTTGCTTTGTCTCTTCAGGCTCTTTTCTGGTTCCAAACGAAGTATAGAATTATTTTTTCTAGATCTGCACATAATGATGTTGGTATTTTGATGGGGATTACATTGAATCTGTAAATCACTTTGGGTTGCATGGACATTTTAACAATGTTGATTCTGTTGATCCATGAGCATATGTTTTTCCATTTGTTTACAGCATCTGCAATTTCCTTCCTCAGTGATTCATATTTTTCTTTGTAAAGATCTTTCACCTCTTTGGTTAAATATATTCTTAGATATTTTATTTTCTTTGTAACTATTGTGAAAGGTATTTAGTCTTTGATTCTCAGCTTGACTGTTGTTGGTGTATAGGAATGCTACTGATTTGTGTACATTGATTTTGTAGTCTGAGACTTTGCTGAATTTATTTGTCAATTCCAGATGTCTGTTCGCAGAAACTTTGGGGTTTCTTAGATATAAGATTATATCATCAGCAAAGAGTGATAGTTTGACCAGACCTTTCCCCATTTGTATAGTCTAATTTCCTTCTCTTGCTTGATTGCTCTGGCTAGAACTTCCAGCACTATGTTGAATAGAAGTGGTAACAGTGTGCATCCTTGTCTTATTCCAGTTCTGAGTGGGAAAGCTTTCAACTTTTCCCCTTTCAGTATGATGTTGGCTGTGGGTTTGTTGTATGTGGCTTCTATCATTTTGAGGTATATTCCATCTATGCCTATTTTGTTAAGAGTTTTTATCATAAAAGGGTGCTAAATTTTGTCAAATGCTTTTTCTGTATCTGTTGAGATGATCATATAATCTTTGTTTTTGCTTCTGTTTATGTGGTGAATCACATTTATGGATTATGCTGAATCCCACAGATTCTGGTAGTGTGTGTCCCTTTTGACATTTAGTTCAAGGAATCTTTTGATTTCCACCTTAATTTCCTCCTTGACCCAATAATTGTTCAGCAGTAAGTTAATTTCCATGACTTTGAATAGAATTGAGTGTTGCTATTGCAGTTGATTTCAAATTTTAGTCAACTATGATCTGAGAAGATACGTGTTATAATTTTTATTTTTTTTTTTAATTTGTTGAGACATGTTTTGTGGCCTAATATGGGATCAGTCTTAGTGAATATTCCATGTGCTGATAAGAAGAACATATATTCAGTAGTTTGGAAGTAGAATGTTCTGTGAATGTCTGTTAGGCTCATTTTCCCTACAGTCCTGTTTATGTCTAGTGTTTCTTTACTTATTTTCTGCTTAGAGGATCTGTCCAGTTCTGTCAATGGGGTGTTGAAGTCCCCAGCAATTACGATATTGCTGTTTATCACTTTGTTTAGATCTAGTAGAGTTTGCTTTATGAATCTGGGTGCACCTGTGTTGAGGGCATAAATATTTAGGATTGTTATATCTTCTTGTTGAATTTTTCCCTTTACTATTATATAATGATCATCTTTGTATTTCTTTATTATTGTTGATTTAAAGTCTGTGTTATCTGACATGAGATTGGCTACACTGCTTTCTTTTGATTTCTATTTGCATGAAATATTTTTTCCATCCCTTCACCTTGAGTCTGAATGAGTCTTTGTGGGTTAGATGTGTTTCCTGGAGATAGCAGATACTTGGCTTGTTTTTTTTTTATCCATTTAGCCAACCTGCCTATGTCTCTTGAGTGGGGAATTCAGGCTGTTCATGTTTATTGAAAGAATTGATAAGTGGGATGTATTTCTGTTCATCTTGTTGGGTAGAGCATTATTACTTTTTTTTACTTTTTGAGACACTATTTTATATGGGCTCTGAACTTTATATTTTGAGTGATTTTGCACTGGTAGGTTTGTATTGTGCTAATCGATGTATAATGCAGATCTGTGTACTTCCTTCAGGGCAGGTCCGATCTTGACAAATTCCCTCACTGTTCGCTTGTCTGAAAAAGTCTTTATTTCTCCCTCATGTAAGAAACTTAGTTTTGCAGGATACAAAATTCTAGGGTGGCCATTGTTCTGTTTAAGAAGACTGAAGATGGGGCCCTAATCCCTTCTGGCTTGTAAGGTCTCAGTTGAGAAGTCTGCAGTTAGCCTGATGGGTTTTCCTTTCTAATTTACCTGATGTTTTCACCTTATGGCTTGTAGCAGTTCCTCCTTTGTGTTAACTTTGGCTAGTCTGATGACTATGTGTTGTGGCGATTGCCTCTTTGCAATGAATCTCCCTGGTGTTCATTGAACTTATTGTACATGGATATCTAAATTTCTAGCAAGAGCAGGGAATTTTTCCTCAGTTATTCCCTCAAATACATTTTCCAACCATTGTGTATTTTCTTTTTTCACTCTCAGGGATGCTTATAATTCTTATATTTGGCCTCTTTATATAATCCCATATTTCTTGTAGGCTTTGTTCCTTCCTCTTAATTCTCTGTTCTTTATCTTTGACTGACTTGTTTAATTTGAAGGTGTTGTCTTCAAGCTCTGAGAGTCTTTCTTCTGCGTGGTGTAGTCTGTTCTTAAGACTTTCCACTGTGTTTTGTGTTTCCTTGAATGAATTTTTCATTTCCAGAAGTTATCTTTGATTTTTTTTAATAATTTGATCTCTTTAGTAAATTTTTTTTTCATTTCCTAAATTTTTTTTGTGTGTGGTTTCTTTCTGTTGGTTTTCCAGTTTTCTCTTGTATTTCACTGAGCTTGCTTATAATCCATATTTGCAGTTGTTTGTCTGTCATTTCAATATTCTGATTTTGGTTGGTTTCCATTGCTAGAGAGCTGGTATTCCCTTTTGGGGATGACCTTTCTCTCTGATTCTTCATACTTCTGGAGTTCTTTTGCTGATTCCTTCTCATCTAGAGCAGCTATTGCTTCTTATTTTTGGATTTCCTTTTGTCTAGGTGGGGCTTTTTTCCCTTGCTGCACTCTTATGGGTGTGTTTATATCATATGTTGGGTAAGAACCTTTGGCTATGCTTGTGGGGGCTCTGATGGCAGTCTAGGTTCTAGATGGATGCCTTGGTTATGGATATTCTTGGTGTGGTGGTATTCTCAGTTACTAATTGTTTGTAGGCTGTAGGAATGGTGGGCTATGTGAGTGGGCAGATTCCCTTCCTCTCTTTGATAAGGGAGGATGGAGGTCTTTGAAATCCTTTCTCTTTCCCCAGCCCCATGTTCTTCTTAACAGTGTGAGTTGTAATGGCATGTGCAGTTTCATCTCTGAGGCAGTAGTTTGTACTTTTGGGTAATAATCAACCACATTTTGTATGATTGAGTCAGTAAATGCTGTAAAGGGCATACAAATTGACCTCCCTGTCAGTAGGTGGCACTTGTTTGAAGGAATAAGGCTCAATGTTGCTTTTGAGTCCTGTGACCAGCTCTAGTCCCTCGGGAGAATCACTCAAATGCCCCAGGTGGTAGGTGGGACCCTGGAACTCCAGGTGAATCCTTATTCTCTACCACAGCAAAGGTGGATGGGGGAGTGCAGCTGGGTAGGACTGGATTGGGTGAGCTTGTCCTGAGGCTCCACAAAAGCTGGCAAAGTATCTGTTTCAGCAGGAGTCAAAGGTCTGCTTTCAGCTTCTGGGCAAAACCGCCAAGGAGGGGCTGAAGTGGCCCCACCCAACCAGCAAGTCTGCTTATGAAGACTAGGCCATCTGAGATTCACAGTCTGGCAGTCTGGAGTGGGCCTCGCCTGAGCTTAGAGCACTGCCCTCCGGTGAGGGGAGAGGTGCCCCACGAGCATGCTGCAGCTAAGACCCACACTGCACTTGCCCCCTGATCTTCCCATTCGGGCACCCTCGCCTCCCAAGACTAATTCACAAATCTCCCCTCCTGGCCCCTGGGGGCACACAGTTAAGACCTGGGGGTATGGGATCTGTGCTATGGGCCCATCCTCACATCCCCAAAGATCAATCCCTGACCATGCCAGGGAGAAGCATGCTGGTCCCAAGTTGCCCACAGGGTGCCCAAGCAGGTTTGATGTCCCTCCATTTCAGGGCATGCCCTGCTTCATTGGAGTCGCTGGGCCAGCACCACCAGGGAGGGCTAGCAGGCAAGGAGCTCACAGTCCTAGCACCCCTCAGTCTGCTGCAAGAATCCAAGAGGAAAAGTCTGAGCCCCACTCTCTGTGGAAGCCTCAGTGTGATGGCTCAGTTGTCTCTCTTGGCAGCCACAGGTCGGGGAGGGGAAATGGAGAAAAACAGTCTGAAGAGAGGAAAGCTAGCACTCTGATTGTGTCTGTCCCTCGTTCTGGGAATCTGTCTGCCCAAAATGTCTAGGCTCTGGAGTCATGCACATCATTTGGGGCCCACTTGACCCCTGTGGCTCCTGTAGTCTGGGCCAGAGTTGGGGAATGTCTGTGGAAGCCAGCAAGATGGAACCTGAGGAGCTGAAGCCCCCTGGGGAGGACAAAGGTGCACGGTGGGTAGAGAAGCAATATGGTGCCTACCATCCTGGCTCAGGTCTGTGGAGACAGGAGGCTCCCCAGGGGGGCTGGGAGCATGGTACCCTGTCCAGAAGAAGCTTCCAGCTCACTGGTGGCAGCAGCCTCTGGGCTCGTGTGGGCAGAAAGTCTCTCGGCAGCTCAAGAACCCACCAACTGTCAGAGATGGGAGGGAGGGAGAAACAAACCACTCCACCTACCCTTCTCACTGGACTCCACACCTCTCAGGGGTTGGTCTCTGCTGATACCTTGCTCCTTCCTGTTCTGCTCCATAGCTTCTTCCCATGGAGTCTACTGAAGGTTCTGGCAGCTTTCCCTCAAATCCACATCCAATCTCTGCCTGTCTGTTTGCTTTTTCTGTTTCATCTAAAACTTCTCCTTCTTACTAAGATGCTCTGGCAGCGTGTGTCTCTGGTCAGCAATCTTGCTCACTCCCAAATATGACTTTCAATCTCTAGGTTATTTTCCAGCTTTGAGATACTATGATTTTTTGTTGTTGTTAAATTGGAATTTTCTTTAGAAATAATAATGTGTTTTATTTCTTAGCTATCACTCCTTGGTTATGCATGGTTTTTCACTGCATTAGTGTGTTCTTTTTTTTTTTCTTTCATGGAAGAAATAAATATGATTTCTGGCAGACCATTACTTTTCCTTTATATCTTTCTAGAGATGATCAGAGTCCACAGATTGCATAAAACTTCTCATAAAAACTCTATTTCATAACTCAAGAGTAATTTTGGTTTGAATTTTTAGCAGAATGTTAATCCTGGCATATGTACCTGCCATGATGATGAATTTCAGCTGTTGGCATGTAAAGTTCAGGAGAAATGCCCCAAACTGATGAGTCATAGGTCAGTCTTACTTTGGAAAGAAATACAATCAAGTAACCTGACTCTACCCATTAGGAGTGCTATCATTTATTATTTTTTAATAAATAATAAACCTGTTACCAATCATCAATTGTGAAAAATGTGCTGTTTAGTTTATTCCAGTGACTGATATCACATGATCAGGGGGTATTTGTCTCACAGAAGCACAGTGATTATTAAATACTATCAAGCATAACCTTGATAGAATGAGATTAATACTGTCTATACAGAGGAACTAGACTTTATTAAAGAAAAAATAGGAAAAAAAAGCCACCTTATCAAAGTTCACTTTACAGACTGGGTGACATCTGGTTAATAAATTTACTATTTTTGTTGAAAACATAATTTGCATTACTAGTAGATAAAATATATGGGTGTCTTCACAAGCACATAATGTAATCTGCTCTACTACTATAGTCAAACCCTGTTCTTTTATCTATAATTTTCTTCCACAAGAATTTACTAATGTTTGATGCTACGTTTTACCCTAATAAGCAGTCTAGACTTTCATCCTAATTTCAGACATTAGCATGAATGTAAATATACACTCTTGTTTATTGTATTTCTTCATAAACCAGTGGCACCTCTGAGGGCACATAAGTTACCTGTGACTTGCACACATAGGTGTGTGTTCCTGAGCTGCTGTTTATAAAATGGGGTTTCCTTTGGCATTCCAGCCTTCAGAGTACGACACACCTACATTGCTTGCTTTTGTTACCTAATATTCTGAGCTGAATAAATGCTGTGTACAGTATCATTGCTCTGTATAACAAAATGTAAATTACAACATTACGTTGTTGGGAGGCAATAACACAAAAGGGAAACATGAAGTCGACTGACATTTCTCATCCAGGAAAAACAAAGCCGATTCTGGTGATTTTGTGTGGGAGATTCTAGTTGGCTGCAGAACATTGTCAATTGAAGCTTTCCTAAAAAAAAGTGGAAACTATTGCAGTGTGCTTTTGACACAATTGTATTTTCCTTTTTTCTAAGATTTCAGTCTGGGGCACAAACCCAGAGGGAAGCAGGGTGTCCAGACCTCAGGGCTCTCTGCAGCGGCTGCTCTCCTCACCTCTACCCGGCAGTTCCCGCTCTTCTTGCATGAGCAGCATTCGGCTTCCGCGGGCCAGGTGTATATGTTCCCTCCAAATCAGACAATGGGTGCACTGTTTTTAACAATTTGATGCTTAAGATTTTGAGATCTTACCTGGCAGAGGACGTTGGCACTCTCAGGCAGTCACCTGTACATGGGAATGGCTTGCTGCCCGACAAAAATGAGAGGGGGCCAACGTGTACATTTAAATTAAAAACCAACCTAACACATCGCCTGCAACCTTTAACAAATAATACATTGGTTCTTTTTGTTCCCACAGGGTAGGAAAAGAAAATGCTGTTAAAATTATTTTATTTGAAAGAAATGCCATCTGATATTTATAGTTCCCTGAGTATTACAAGTTAAAATTTTCATGGATTTATTTTGGATCATCCATCTCAGTGTAGTGCAAAAGGTTCTGTGTAAATGGAGTCCTGTCATTGCATCATTAAAAGTAAAAATGATCAAAATAATAAAAGGCATTTAAAAAGGCATTATTCTTTAATACAAAGCCTTGGTCAGCACTCAGAAAAGTTTATGGAAAGCTATATAATACTTTGCTTTTAAGACTCTATAAAGATATTATAAACTACCGGCCATAGTTTCCATGGGTTTTTGATATATTCAACTTAACTCTCTCATTCTATAAATTTATTCTAATATATAAAGTAATTGCCACTTCTCATTATTTTTATAGCTCTTGCCCCTTTTAAGCTGAGGGAGCTGACCTTATGTACCAATTTCCAGGGGAAGATGATGGCCATCAGGAATGAAAGAAGTGTTCAATAAGGATATAACTGTTACATTGAACAAGTACGACTTACAGGGTATAATAATTTAAAAATAAATAGCTTTAGGCCAGGCGCCATGGCTCCCGCCTGTAATCCTAGCACTTTGGGAGGCTGGGGTAGGGGATTGCTTAAGGCCAGAAGTTTGACACAAGCCTGAGCAGGAGCAAGACCTGATCTCTAAAAAAAATTAGCCTATCGAGGTGGCGCAATGCCTATAGTACCAGCTACTGAGGAGGCTGAGACGGGAGGATCCCTTGAGCCCAGGAGTTTGAGGTTGCAGTGAGTTATAAAGACACCACTGCTCTCTAGCCTGGGGGACAGAGCAAGGCTTTCTCTCCAAAAAATAAGTAAATAAATAGATAGCTTTTATTCCTGTCTCCCACTGCCCATTTAACACACCTTCCTTAAACTAGTCCTTTCCTGGCCCCCTCAGGGAAGTCTCCAGCAGATGCCACTCACCTTTTTTTTGAAGAAGTAAACTTTTAATTTTAAATAATTTTAGATTTATAGAAGAGTTGCAAAGTTAGTACAGAGTTCAAATTTTCTATAACATTAACATTTTATATAATATATAATGTGACATTTTTTGTAATCACAATACATTTATCAAAGCTAGGAAATTGGCTGGGTACAATGGCTCACGCCTGTAATCCCAGCACTTTGGAAGGATCACTTGAGGCCAGGAGTTCAAGAACAGCCTGGGCAACATAGCAAGACCCTGTCTCTACAAAAAATTTTTTAAAAACTAAGAAATTAACATTGATATGTTACCATTAACTATATAGTTTATTCAGATTTTCTCTGTGTTTCCGTTAATGTCTTTTCTCTGTTGCGAATCCACTCCAAGATATCATGTTGTATTTAGTTGTCATGGTTATGTGTCCTTAGTCTCCTCCAAATGTAATAGTTCCTCATTCCTTCCTTGGTTTATATGACCTTGATACTTTGAAAGGGTACTGGTCAGGTGTTTCATAGAGATTATTTGATTGGTATTATTTTGAATCTATAGATCAAATTGAAGAGAATTTGACATCTTCACAACATTGATCTGCCAATCCATGAACATGATGTACCTCTCCATTTATTTAGGTCTTTTTTGTTTGTATGAAACCCCTTGGTCAATTTGCATATTTAGGTCCTCTTTGATTTCTTTCATAGCATTTTATGGTGGTTAGCATACAGATCCTGCACATGTTGTTAAACTTATATTTAATTCATATTTCTTGTCCTTTTTTTTTTTTGGTGCTAGTGTAAATGGTAGTTTTGTTTTTTTATTTTTCTTCCCAAATTCCCATTTTTCATTGCTCGTCTATAAACAATTGACCTTCACATATTGACCTTGTATGCTGCCATCTTTCTAACGTCACTTAGTTCTAGGAGCTTTTTTTGCTGATTCTTTGGAGGTTTCTAATGAACAATCATTTCATCTGTGAATAAAGACAGTTTTATTTCTTCCTTTTCAATCTGTATTTCCTTGTTGTGCTGAATAGTATGTAGTACAGGGTAGTTAGAGAAAACTTCCTTTTCTTGTTCCTGACCTTAAGGGAAAAGCCGTCTTTCACTATTAAATATGATGTTAGCTGTATGTTTTCTGTGGATGTCTCATATATCATTAAGGTAATTGCCTTCTGTTTCTCGTTTTCTGAGAGTTTTTATCATGAACTTTGTCAAATCTTTTTCTGCATCTTCTGAGATGATCATATTTTTTTTCTTACTTAGTCTGTTAATATGGCAAATTACAGTGATTGGTGAACCTGCTTTACAATCCTGGGATGAACCCCACTTGGTAATAATGTTTTATTCTTTTACATATTTGTGGACTCAATATGCTAATATTTTGTTGAAAATATTTATGTTCATGAGGGGTACTCGTGTAGTTTGCTTATAATATGTTTATCTAGTTTTGGTATTAGGGTAATGCTTGCCTAATGAAATGAGTTGGAAGTATTTTCACCTCTTTTATTTTCTGTAAGAGATTATGTGGAGTTGATATGTTTGGAAGATTTCACCAATGACACTATCTGTGTCTGGAGTTTTATTTTATTTTGTTTTTAAAGTTTTCAACTCTAAATACAATTTCATTAATAGATATAAGACTACTCAGATTATGTATTCTTCTTAAGTGAGTTTTGGTAGCTTATTTTTTTCAAGAAATTAATGCATGTCATCTAAACTGTTGAATTTATGGACATACACTTCTTTGTGGTGTTTCCATATTCTTTTTCAACATATATATATAATAGTATCAGCAGTGATGCTCCCTCTTTTGTTCCAATATTGTATTAATAATTTTTTTCTCTCTTTTTTCTTAATTAGTTACCTAGAAGTTTATCACTTTTGTTGATATTGTCAAGAAAAAGCTTTTAGTTTCATTGATTTTATACCTCTTTTCTGAAAACTTTTTTCATGGCTGTGGTAGAGTTTGCAATATACATTTTAATTGGAATCCACCTCCACATAACATTATACTGCTTCATATGTAGTATCAGGACCTTGTAACAGTATATTCCCAATTCCCTCCTGTCCTTTTTACTGTAATTGTCATACATTTTACTTTTACATATGCTAGCAACACACAAGGCATTGTTGTCATTATAGCTTTAAAAAGTCAGTAATCTTTTATAGAACTTAAAAATAAATAAAAAGATTTTAATTTACCTTCATTTACTCCTTTATGGTATGCTTCTCTTTTTTATATATATCCAAGTCTCTATACCATATTCTTTTTCTCATAAGAATTTTCCTTAATGTTTCACCAAGAGTATTTCTGCTGGCAATAAATTCCCTGAGCTTTGTTTTTGTTTTTGTCTGAAAACATCTTTCTTCTGCATTTTTGAAGGATATTTTTACTGGGTATATAATTCTGTATTGAGATATTTTTCTTTGAACATTTAGTGTCATTCCATTGTCTTATTGCTTGCATGGTTTTTGACAAGAAGTCTGCTAGATCTCTTATCTAGCTCTTTTGCTAGATAAGAGCAAAGTGTCTTTTTTTGCTCTGGCAAAGTGTCTTTTTTTCCTCTGGCTTCCTAAAACATTATTTTTCCTTTGTCCTTGGTTTTCAACACTTCGAATACGATGTCTAGATATGACATTTTGTATTTTGTTTTCTTTTGTTTGTTTTTATGCTGCTTAATATTTGCTAAGCTTCTGTAATTTGGTGTCTGTCACTGATTTTGGAAAACTTTTGGTCATTATTTCTTTAGCCATTCCTTCTGTCCCTTCTCTTTTTTTCCTGCTTTAGGAATCAGTTATGTGTATGTTAAAGTACTTGTTGTTCTTCCAGTGTTTGCATGGTCTGTTTGGTTTTGTTCACCCTTTTTTTCTCTTCCCATTTCAGTTTGGATAATTTCTAGTGACCTGTCTTCAAGTTCAATAATCTTTTCTTGGTTCTTTCATGAGCCTGTCAAAGGCATTCTTCATCTCAATATACTGTGTTTTTGATTTCTATCATTTCCATTTAATTCTTTATTTTCATTTAATTCTTTTTGTAGTCCTCATTTATCTGTGAAATTACCTATCTGATCTTATATGTCATCTACCTTACAGCCTTTAATGTATTAACCATAGTTAATTTAATTTCCTTGTCTGAGAAATTCAACATCCATGTCATGTCTGAGTCTGCTTCTGATGATTGTTTTGTCTCTTTGTGGAGTGTTTTCCTTGCCTTGTTCGTATGCCTCATAATTTTTTCTTGGAAGCTGGGTATGTCATATAGGATAGTAGATACTGAGGTAAATATTTTTTGTGCTTAGAGATGAGCATGTGTTTCTTCTGCTAGGCCTTTAGTAAGAGGGTTTGTATTAATTTAGTCAGAGATTAGGCTGGATGTAGTTTGTTGTTGCTATGATTAGCCTCATTCTACTTAAGACTTCAAACTTCTGTAGTGATATCTTGTGTGTATGGTGTATGCTCATTTTCTAGAGGGTTTTTCTCAATGTATGTTCTCTACTTGTGTTTGAGGTACCTGACTTGACTTTGGGTCATCTCTTTGCATTGCTCCCGTGAGGGACTCTGTCTCTTTCAGCTCCCTCAGCTGTATCTTTCAGTTATTTTTACTTAGTGCTTTTGAGTGTGGGGGGGATAAGAGGAGGGTGTGCAGGAACGGAGTACATTCTTTTATACTCTGATGAAGCCTCAATCTTAGGCAGGTCCTATGAACCTGGGCTCAGGGTTGTGGTCATTACACATGTTCATGCTCCTTCTCTCCTTGTCATGCTGAGCCTAGCATATATTCCTGCCTCTCCCCCAGGGGTAGAACTCCACACCCCTTCCCCTCCCCATCTGCAGTGGCATTCCACCAGTGCCCTCATGCAGTAGGTTTTTGTGTTGTTTGTTTTTGCTCTTTCTCCTGCATATTAGGGCTTTTGTTCCTTAGAAGAGATGGGTATAGGCAGAGCTTAGTGGTAGCTACCATTGCCATACCCTGGCCACAGTAGGTTTCCACCAGTGCCTTAAGGCTATGAATTTTTAGTCCTTCACCTTACAGATTAAGACTTTTGTTCTCCTAGGGACATAGGGGAGATGGGTGTGGGCTGAGTTTCAGCAGGAGCTGCTGTTCCCTCCCCCAGTCAGCACCAAGGGTGAAAGCTTTCTTAGGATTCCTATCGACCTGCCCTGAGAGCACTCTGTAGAGTTCCTGGAGGAAAACCCTACTCTAGGCTGTTAACCCCTTTATGTCCTGGTCCCTAGAGCTTTACACACTCACACTAGCCCACAGTTGGCCTTAGGCAATTCATGAAACATTTTTGCTGAATCTTCCTATGGGCTTGTATTGAGTTCAAGGTGTCTGCCCAAGATACACAAATGCTTGAGTCTGTTTCTTCCTGAAAGTGCCAGTCTCTTTCTGGATTGTCTAGTTTTTGGATTAGTCGTTTACCCTGCAGTCTTGGTTCTCTGACAGATTCAAGAAAAGTCATTAGTTTGCACTTTGTCCAGTGTTTTTCTTGTAGTGATGGTGAGAGTGATGTTCTTTCCAGCTCTCTACATCTAGGAGCTAAAACCAGAAGTTCACTGTAGCCAATTTCTGCCATTTACCTTTCAAGTCACTCTCAGAAAAATAAACAGTTCTTCAATCTTTTTAATACCCAAGATAATCCCCCGTTGAGAAATTAAACTGTCTGGTCCCACTTAGAGGAAATGCTCTTGAAGCTAGTTTTCCCTCCCCTGCACAGGCTGGTGTGAAGCTGGCTGGCTGCAGCGGGAAAGGGGCTATGGCTGGCTTCTCCTCTTTCCCACTTCAGTTTCTTCTCCATCTCTCCCAGCCAGCTGCGGGTTCTACTGAACCCTCCCAGTTTGGAGATTTAGGGACAGGGTACGAAAGATTAGCTACAGGTGAGGTGGAAGGAGGGGTGTAAAGGAAGGAGACAGAAAGTTTACCTAACCAGTACTTTCTTTAACTGGTAGAGGTGTTTAAATGTGATATTCTCTTCTGAGACCGCTTCATGCTGGGGAATCTTCACTTGCAGATCCCTTAATATGTAAGATGCACCTCCTCCAGCTCACAGGTCCTTGTGTCCGCTCCTTAGCCCCTTGCATTAGGTGCTGTGCTTCCAGCTTCCTTGTTCTCTCACTCTCCTGGCAGTTGTCTGCAACAAGGTCTAAGACATCAGCTCTTCCATGATCCAAGGGAAACTTTGACCGTGGCAGCCTCATCGCCATAGGTGGTGGTACAGTTACTTTGCAATCAGCAGCTCTTCGACTACAAGCACTTTAGCCAGAATTGCTCTGGTGTGAGTCAGGCACCTGTCTGTTGTTTCCCCCCAATTTGCCAGGGACACATATGCAAACTCGCCTAGCGTCCTCCTGAAGCCCTTCTCACTTGACATGAGGTGAGATGGGGTGAAGGCTGAACTCTTAGTGTTCTGACAACTTTCTTCAAAATTTTTCTTCTAATCTCCAGCTTTTTTGGTGTCCTTTCCCCCAGTTGCCTTTAGGTTGGAAATTTGTGATCAGCTAAATATTGCAAAACAAGTTTTTGACATCCAATATTGCAATCCTGTTTTCAGGATCTTGTACTGTGAAATGTGGAAGGAATTGTGGTTTAAATTCCTTAAGAACACTTAGCTAGAAAGAATTCAATATTAAAATCTTCTTATCAGTGCTCATTCCCTTTAAAGAAATAGGTATTTTTAGTAACTGGTTCCAGGAAGTATTTTTTTGTCTGAGTGCTATTTTTATAATTTTAAAATGTAAAAGCAGCCAGACGCCGTGGTTCATGCCTATAATCCCAACACTTTGGGAGGCAGAAGGATTGCTTGAGAACAGGAGTTCGAGACCAGCCTGGGCAATGTAGTGAGACCTTGTCTCTACAAAAAAATTTATGGAAAAAAAATTAAATACAGTTAGATGCTCCTTGAGAGCTCATAACATCTTAAGATAGAGTTTAAGATATTGGAAATGACATTTCAGATTTCAAAACTCAAAATACAGTATTTTATTAGATCTTAAGTGGTCGAATGAAAGATATTTTGTAGAGGAATGGATACTTATTGTCTTTTCTTTTAACATAATGGCACTTTTAATCAAGATAAGCAACCTTGCTTCCCTTGAAGTCTGTATAGCTGAGGTGAGATATAGAGGTTGAGCTGGATTCACCAAATCTTAGCATTTTAATGCTAATTAGACTAATGCTCTATTAGACTTTACCCATTGTCTCCAAGGTAATTTTTGTGGAATTGAATTATATCTTGATACTAATTGGGATTTTCTTTTGAAATGAATTATACTTTGTTCTTAAAGACTTTTTTGATAGGATAAATAACTTCTCTTCCTTTGCCCCTTCCCATTTGTCTTATGTATAAATCTTAATTCTTAGATTCAGAGGTAAAGTGTTTATAGTTGAAAGGTCACACTTAAAAAATCTAGCTTCAGAATCAGAAGATTCACATTCTGGCGAGGAACACACCCCTATCAGTCAGGGTGAATGTCTGACTAATCCAAATGGCCACCTGATCATCGGAGAGTCCCACAGCCCCTACTCCATCTGGCCTGTAGCAGCTGAGCCTGCCCGTTTTCTGTATGTCCATGCACGGGGAAGTCAGCCTCTCTGAGCCTCGGCTTCCTCTACTCGTGGGGATGATAACCTCCATCTTGCAGAGTTGTTGCAAAGATATTAACCGAGGTACCTTGGTTCCTTGCACATAGTAGGACCTCAGCAGAAAGTAGATGCTATTTTGATGTTGTCATATGTTATATATCTCAAAGAGAAAAAAGAGGCTCCTTCTCTGCCTCATAGTTCAATGTACCTACCCTCAAGTTCACATCTTTTGGGGAGTTAGTTAATTGAATGAACATATGAACTACATCTAATGGAGATGTTTCTTTATTTTCCAGATAAAACTACTTAGATTATTTACCTCTTTTAATTTTAGTTATAAAAGTAGGAAAAAAAGAGAATACAAAAAAGATATGAAAAAGAAATGTAAAATTATCTGTGATCCTATGACACAGAGTTAACCACTGTTAACTTTTGAAGTATATCCTTCTAAACTTTTTTCTGTGAAAATAAGCAGATACGTATAAGAATGTGCATTACAGTAAAGGTAATGTGTTAGAACCTCCTTGTCACCCAGTGATCTATCACAGGCATATTTCCATATCAGTAAATAACTCCATCAGAGAATGCCAATATATAGACCTTCTAAATTTATTTAGTCATCAATGAAATTTAGATTACTTCCAGTGAACTGCAATGAACTGCCCTATCCTTATATCTTTTAATATATACACAGTTATTTTCTTAGAATACAATACTAGAAGTGAATTTGCTGGAACAGAAGGAACGCATATTTTAAATAATGAGACATATTACCGAATTCGCTTGGGAAAGGCTGTTATAAATTACACATATTCCTATTAAAGAATATGTAATATCCCTGTCTCCACATTTAGGAGCTTTTGAATAAAATAATTTCTGTATTCTTTGATAAATGGGAGCATTATCTCCCCCAAATCAATAGTATCTGTTAAAAATTTCTTCATATTAAAGTAAAAAAAATTCAGTTATTTAAGAAATAAATAAGCAGGGCTTTTAACTATACACTAAGTCCTTTTGCTATGATGACTATTAAAATTGTATTTGTCAGAATCATAGTGAAATCTTAAATACCATCTTGTATAATCTGCAGATGATAACCCTGCAATCAGGGTTTGAGAAAGGAGGAGTCTCCTAAGTTCCTGTTTGTCACTTTTCCTCTCACCTGCTTTCTTATGTTGAAATAGTCACCTTTTTCATTCCTAGAGGAAATACTATTAATATTATTTTTCTCCTAACATCAGGGCCAGCTTGTGACATTTAAAATTTTTTATTGAAAGTATAACACCCATACATAAAAGTATAAAAGTCTCAACTGAATGAATTATCACAAAGTAAACACCTATGAAATCACCACTCAGGTCAAGATCAAAAAATTTTTAATTAACACTTTCTAATATAGATGATCACAATGAAAACTGTAAAATTATCCTGACAATCTCTTGCTACAACTTTTATATCAGACAGTCAGTAATTTCTTCCTGGGACAATGTGCCCAGTTAGTCACCCCATTTCTACAGTTATTCTTCTCTGGGGACAATTAATTTCTAATATTCTGTGTGCAGCAACTTGCATAGTTTTTAAATTACCCACAGCACAGAAAAAACTTTTAATGTTTTTACTACTTGACAGTGAAGCCAAACCAAGAATTTGTAAGGACAAAGCATGGTGGCTTGCAAAAGTGTGTGATTGAGAGCACACACTTGTGGCCTAACACCAAATGCTTTGATACAAGCCAAAATGAATGGTTTGGTTCAAGTCATTATTTGGTACTAATCTTGCAGTTACTGGGTAAGGGTGGAGGTAAAATGATAAATTGGACACTCTGCACCTGGGAAGCTTGCAGGGCGTTGCAAGTGCCTGCACAGATTATTTGGTGCAACAACTGGGCCGCCAAGGCCCTGGGTCTGAGTCACTTGTCCATGACTTTGGAACTCATTGGAAATAGAGGCCACAGCACCCCTGACTCCTGCACATCTTGCCCTTCCCAAGGGGCCAGGCTATGCTTCAGAATCTTGGCAGAAAAGATCCTCCTTCTGCACCAGCTCTGGCAGCCAGCGTTGCTCCCGCCCCTGTGCTCAGCTCACTTAGCCATTCGCTGTGTATCCAGGATGGACACCCAGTTTAATCTTGTTGTTCAGTCAATAGCTTTTGCATTATCTCTCTTTTTGTGGTTAATGTACCATTTTTCTTCCCTTTTCTTCCCCTATACAAACACTGCCATGCCTGAAGTGCTTCCCCTGCTTGTAGAGAAGTTATAGCCTGGGCTGTAGTGGAACAGTGCTCTGATTAAAGTGATTAAAACTATATACAGCATGCATAATTAACCTTTGCGCAGCTGTCACAGCGAGCTGATGCATGGAACTGATACCGTATCTGTCTGTGGCAGCCGGCGTATGCTACATGACCATTTTTTTTTTCCTGCAGAATTTTAATCACTTGAGATAAAGAGCCAGGAGAGAGAGATCAAGGCTGTATTAATCCTCTCAATGGCTTTATAATTTCCCTTCTATTCTGCTGCTGGTAATCAAGAAAAATAATGCTACCTTAATCCTGGATGCCAAGGTCAATCATCTCTGTGCCCTTTGATAGTAAGGATGTCATTATGAAAGGATTTTTAATGAACATAATGCTCTCTGTACTCCTCAGGGAGAGGGATATGTCCATGACGTCAGGATGGTCAGGCAGTCCTCAATTTCTGACAAAAATGATTTTAAAACATTAGCTCTATTAGAAATAAATTCCTAACAGCTGGTTGAGGTTGTAGACCAGCTACACGTAGCAACCGGTGATTGAAAAATTCAGCAGTAAGCCGCAGCAACCGGTCAACAGGTGAGAAGGGCCCAACCCCCTGATTAGCAGCTGGGCAACGGCTGGAGACCAGCGCCGGCCAGTGGGCGAGGCAGCAGAGCACAGCCCCCTGTGAACTCCCACGCCTCTCTGGAGGGCTGCCAAGATCAAAATACAAGTGCAGCAATGCACAGACATGTGGTGACATTTTAAAACAATGCCCTGGTCTTTTCTTTCTTTTTTTTTTTTTTAAGAACATGTAGACAGGTGAAAAACAAAAATCCTTTCAGCTCAAGATGCACCTGAACTAAATCCCAGGTGGCTACTTGCTGCTCCTTCCACACACTCCCCCTCTTGGTTTTCTCCAAAACACGTCCCCTAGGTTGAGATGACGGGAGCTGACACAGCCTTCACGGGAAGATCCAGGACTGGCAGGCCGAGCGCAAGCTGCCAGCTCCGGAGGCCTCAGCTCATGCAGCGTTGCCGGGCCGTGGCTGTGAACTGTGGCCTGGCAGTGGGAGGCAGGGCTTGTTAGGAAACCTCTATGCAGCGTGGGTCACTTGTCCTGGTGAAGAAAAGGCTGAGGGAGGCCTTGAGTTCACACTTTAGACACACACAGGTTACTGGGAATATAGGAAAGAAATGAATGGGTAACTAGCTAGCTAGTCATCCTTGAGAGCAAAAGAAAAGAGAAACCCTCCTCTCTGGTAAACAGGATTTCAATACCATTCAGTGAAAACACACAAACATTCTAAAGGGAGCCATCACACCAGACTTATGAATGTAAGTGGTTCTTATTTTTATGTCTTTAAAAACTCATTAGATTTACTTTCTCTTGAGTGGTTCATGTGCAGCTTCCCATCACACTAAGGGATGGCCACAGGAGCTCAGAGCTCTGCTTCTGAGATGCTCCTGAATCCCCAGGTGGGGTGGCCATGGAAGACCACCTGAGATGCCCTCCACTCCTGAGATGCACAGGCAGGTGACTTTGGATGGCTAGACTGAGAGTCGAGGCCATCATGAACCAAGAGACCTTCTTTCTTCTCTCCTTTATAATCTGACCCCAAACACTGATTCTTTTCTTCTAGAATTTGTGCTTGGATTCGGTAAATACCTCTGTTTGAATTCTACTCATTTAGAATTTATGATTATCTGACCTGGCCTGGGCTGAAATTTACTCTTGCACCATCTATGAGAAAAGTGTCAGTAGAGCAGTGAGGAATGTAAATAGCATTGTAGGGGCATGTTTTGCCTCCTTACATGTACGAACTGTTTTTAAGGACTTCTATACCACTGACGTCACTATTTGCAAATGAACCTTTTTTCTTTATTAAAGCAGACTTGGCAGGGCCTCTCCTTGAAACTACTTCGTTAGCAATTCAGTTGAGCAGTTACAATGAATGAACCTGAATTTAAAAAATTTCCACAATTTAGACCTTCACTGCTTCCTCTGAGTTACTGTACTGCGTTGATGCAGGAAACAATTTAGTCATGCATACATAAGAGACTGTTCTGGCTTTTTTCCCCTTCAAATGTAATTTCAGTAATGGAGCATTTGCCCCATTTCCATGGATCAGTAGAAGTATTGGCTGGAAGGGCCATGTGGACGTGATCCTCGTAAGAAACTGAAACACAGGAGGTGCCACACTGAGCTTCTGGTCCCGTTTATGGAGCCCAGAGAATTTTCTCCTGGGTGCCACAAAGCCCAGGCGTTCTGGGAAGGTACCTAGAGGTCTTCCAAGGGTAAAGCCAAGATTCCCTGGTGGCCAGTGTGCAGGGCTCACACACACACACACACACACACACACTTCAACCAGAGTATTCTGCTTTTGTCTGTTTCCTACTTTGGGTTCCTCCTAAGACGACTTCTGGGAAAAAGGCTTGTAAAACTTCAGGGCTTGTGTATAGCCCTTTGCTCTGTCTCAATGGACTCTCTCTCTCTCTCTCTCTCTCTCTCTCTGGAGAGAGAGAGAGGGAGAGATGGGGTCTCACTATGTTGCCCAGGCTGGTCTCAGACTCCTGGCCTCAAGTGATCCTCCTGCCTTAGCCTCCCAGAGTGCTAGTGCCTGGCCTCAGTGGAATTTATAAAGTCAGTTCTTCTCTTGATAAGAGACTTAGGGAGGAATGTATCTGAAAGATTAAGTTCTTTTGGGAGTTATTACAAGTCTTCTACACATTAATCCAGATGTGTGTGGGGGCTGTGTACACGTGCAGGTGTGTGTGTGTGTGTGTGTGTGTTCTTCATTGAGACTGTCTCATTTGCCAGAATGAGGCCCAGAAATTCACCCTCCAGGGTAACTGGGAAACTAGGGCACATGGGGACCAAGGAAAGACTTTGAGACTTAAAGGTAGTGGACCCCAGATTATGAAGGCCCCTGGTCTCTGTTCTAAGAAAGTTGGACTGTACCATGAAGACAGAAGTAGAAAGCCAGAGTTATTCTCTAGACCTCTCCCCCATTTATAACCAATTAGCCATCACTCTGCCTTCACAGAGAGCCTCGAATCTAGTCCTTCCTCCCCATCCCTGTTGCCCTAGTTCAAGTTGCCATCATTTTAACCTAAAGCATTTAATGTCTTAACTATTCTGTCTTCAGACTTTCCCCTTCACTCAAATCCCCTTGTGGTCTTAAGAATCCTACTTTTAAGACATAGGTACAATGAAGTCACCACCCTTATAAATAATCTTCAGTTGTTCCCCGCTGCCAGAAGATGAAATTTCAAAGTTCAAACCTCTTAACAAGATATTTAAAGTTTTACACAGTTTTGTTCTAAGTGATTTCTTTGCTTATAGCGTTTTGCTGGCTGTGCATTCTTTCATGTCCTGCAGGCTTAAGGCTCACTGAATGCCTATTGCCTTTGAATTCCTGTGCCTAGGTGTTCCGAATGTTCCGTTGCACATTTTACTTTATTGTTGTTGAGGCTATTGTTTACTGAGCGTTACTATTATTGTGCCAGACATTTGATATTTGCCCCTTTCTAACTCCTCATAACAACCTCAATCAGTAAGAGCAGTTAGCTTCATTTCTTAGATGAGGAAACTTAGTCTCAGAGAGATTAGATACCCGACCAAACTTTATTATTATTTAACATCCTTCCCACCAACAACTTTTGAGCGCCTATTATGTCAGGCGTGTTCTAGGTGCTGGAAACACGGACACGGGAGGCCGAAGACAAGGCCCCCTCGGGAAGTGCGCAGGCTGGCGAGGGAGACAGGCCCCTCCAGCCCCAGGAGCACATGGGGACGTTCCCTACTTCATGGGAGGCAAGTATGGTTGGTGCTCCATAAACAGAATGTGGCTATCGTGTGGCTGCTTCAAACTCATGAAGGAAAAGGTGACTCCCCAGGGGAGTCCTCACAGGCAAGGTGGTGGGGGCTTCTCTCCTGAAAAATGGGCCTGGGCCTCGAGGCGTAGCCCCCCTCCTCCCCCTGTGCCCTGTCACTTTCAGGCAAACTGAAAAGGAGACAGGAAGGTGCTCTTACTTGACGTGGTGTGTTCCCCTTCTCTGCCAGTGGCCCCAGGCCAGTAGCGGGGCAGGGAGTCAGGTGTACTGAGCCCGAGGGTGCTCCAGCAAGATTGGAGTGGCCTGCAGTGGCCTTCTGTGCTGGGTGTGACAGTCTAAAAGGGCTGGTTTTGAGGGAGAGCTGAGAATGAGCTGACAATTCGTTGGGGCTGGCTGCTTTGTAAACAGCATGTCAACTGTTTACGTATGTAAATAACATATGTCCCATGCAGGGACAGAGTTCCTTGAGTACAGTAACTCGGGAGCTGACTGTGTGGGCCTTGGAGTCAGACCCACGTGCCTGTGACCCACGTTCCTCACATTTTGTGGAAAGTGCAATGCCGGCCTCTCTGATGATTGTCCTGTTTGTGTTGTATGTTTGTTGTACGTGACAATCCCCAGGCTTCTGGTATGTGTGTGACTTACTAACAACCCACAGTGGTGTTCTACCATACCACCTACCCGGTCTAGCACTTCAGCCCTCGTCCCCTGGCTGTGGTGCCCAGACCCTCCGTCCTCCCCTCTCGATGGTGCTGGTGGCACTTTTGTGTGCCTCTGTTTTCTCTCCTAATTGGTGAATGCTGTGATATCTGTCATCATATCTTTCAACAAATATTAATGGGTAGCTGTTGCTTAGTTATTTAGTTAATTCCCAGCCTGCTTTATTTACCCATCACTCCACAGTGTCAGCCTGCATTAGTTGTACAATTTCATTGAAGCCTTTCCTGTGTCTTGTTTCCTCCCAAAGTTCGTATAGCAATAGTAATAACAAATGCTAACATTTGTTAAGTACTTTCTGGAAACAGGGCACAGAAGTATGCATTTTGCTGTTGCTCTGTTCTGAATTCTCCCATGTACCCCGTAAGCTGAGTTCTGAGTTTTGATTGTCCTCGAGGCATCCTGTGAGGCAAGAATTTCAGTGCAAGGGGTTTATAGGAGGTGATGCTAGGACAAGAGTGACATGTGACACAAGGAAGGGAAGGCAGCCAATTAGAGGTTATCAGGCATGGTAGTACTGTGGATAACCATGGCTGATTCCTCTGGGGAATTAGTTATCCCACCTCAGGGATGAAGGAGGAAGCTGGGGTGTTATACACTAACTCTCAGCATTCATCTTTGACAGCTGCACATAGGGGATGCTAATTCTCTGGAACATCTGGTCATTGTAGATGAAGGCAGAGCAGACTCCAGCCACCAGAGAAAGCTGTTAGGCAAAGAGATACAGATGCTGGCCACAGGAAATTGGCTACATGCACCATACTGGTAAGGCTGCAGAGAATACAGACATTGACAACATCGCTATGTTAGACAACCACAATATTTTTATTTTATAGATAATGAAGCTGAGTCTTAGAGGACTCAGTAACTTGCTTCAGGTAACACTCATAAGTCATTTGTGTTCTTTCCTCTCTGTGAAAAAATAGTATTGTAAAAAAATTGTATTGTCCTCTCTGACAATACAAATATTTAATTTGCAATTCAGTTCACCAGTTGCTTAGTGAGCTTGGTATCTGCCTATGTCTGGGTTGGGTGTCTCTTCCACCGGACCCTGCCTCAAAAGTTGGCTCTTGAAATGCCAAGCCTACTTGTGTCCATGAAAGAGTATGTTTCAGTCTACTCTGAAGAGAAACCAATGAAGCTAGGTAAATATTTTTGTTGGAATGATGTATTTTTAATTCAAACTTTGAGTAATTGATAAGCTAGGTTATGCTGCTGTTGATAAACAGCTCCATAATCTCAGTGGTTCAACCCAACATGGGTTTATTTCTCACCACACAGAGTCCACTGCAGGTTCACGTGGTGATTCAGGGATTGAGGCTGCTTTGATCCTGTGGCTTCCCTACCTGAGCTCATCAGTAGTTATGACAAGTCAAGAACAACTAGAGACTTGTGCTTTTTACTAATTCACTCCAGAAATGATAATGTTCTTTCTATTTCCATTTCATTAGCCAACATATGGCCCCAACTAATTATAAGGAAGCTAAGAAGTACAGTCTTGCCTGTTCCCAGAAAGGGCAGAAGGAACCACTGGGTATTAGTACACCAGAAGTATCTTCCCCAGTAGAGAAGTAATAATTACTGAGCAATCATGATCAAGGCCTGCCTAGGGCATTTCCTGGGGATTTTTGAAAGGCTGGAAGACTCTTGCCGAGGGCTGTAAATGTCAGTTGCTCATTAATTCCTAAGAAATGCCCAGAGCCAAAGTTTCTATTGCTAATGAAATACATTTATTTGGTTATTTAACAAAACAAAAAAGCATGTTGTCATTTTCCCCTGGACCTGATGATTCTTTAAGCAGATGAGTACTCTCCATTTTATAATCATGTTAGTTGTAACATCTTTTTCTTTTATATCCCTCCAAGTTATGGTTGAGAATAAGTCTCCTTGGCATGGAATATCATCATGGGGTAGTAATCAACAGTTGTTTTCACAGCTGTTTTGAAACCTAAATAACTAAAAAATGCATTTTAATGTTTATTTTAATAATCCCTTTCCTCCTAGCAACTGATGTGAGATTTGCTGGTCTTGGATCCTACAAATTTTCATTTCCATTTGGTGTATTATATTTATTTTCTCTGTCCAATTGTTTCAGGAAAAAAGTGGCGTTTAGTTTTTGCTTCCTTACCATTAAAGATGCTTTCCAAATGGTATATACTTCTTTGACATATATTTCAGCCAAAAGGAGACCAAAAGATTTAGGAAAGCATTGGATCTGCTTTGCTTAAATGAATGGTTGAAGTTGTACTTTCTTCTTTCATCAGTGAATAATAGATACCGTGCCTTCTGCATGACTTGCACAGATTCCATGTGGTACAGGAGGAGATTGTACCCTTAGAGTTCTTCCCACATTGTCCTCACTCAGCTATTTATTGTGAAAATTGTGGGAATAATTCCTTCGTTCAAGTAAAAATGAATCATCACATACCTGATGCTGTTTTCATAACATTGTGCCGCCCCACAATTTGATCTCCAGCATCTGGGATGGAATTGGAAACAGCTCCTACTGAGAGCAAAACAGGACATGCACCGTACCCCACCTCTGGAGGGCCCATGCTTTTATTTGCCCTGATGCATACAGTGGATTTACAAAGCCCTTTGAGGACCCAAAGAGAAAATGTATTCAATAAATCAACGGTGATACGTTAATAGACTGCTACTGTATTCGTTGTTCACAGAATGTAATTCCTTGATAATAGCATTTTGTACAGTGTATCATCACAAAACAATAGCAATATCACCACAATAGAAATGACTTTGATAAATTATACAAGAATAGGATCTTAGAATTTTAGTAACAGATCTAATATGGTATTATAGGATTTGTGGAGAAGTAGATTTCATTTTTACATTGTACAGAAGTACAAAAAATCCCCGGGAGGAAGAATGCACATATCATGAGAAGCCAATGCACATAATGAGTTATTGGTGCAGAATTGGTGAGGTTTTCACATCTTTTGACTCATTCTCTTCTTATTCGATGTGATATGCTATGTTCACTTTAATTTTTCATTTTACTAGAAATGAATCTATGAACACTTTAAAATTTCAAGGATGTTAAAAAGGAACTATGAAATTTTAATTTTTAAAAAGTGGAGATATAGGAATAGCATAGTTTTGTTGCTATTCTTTTTAAATGACATGTGTTGATATTACTTGGTAATATTTCAAGGATCATGACATAATTATCCATGGCCCTTGCTACCCTCTGGGACCTTGAAGCTTAGAAAACCCACTAAAACCCACTAGCAGCTCTTAGCTCTCTTACGTCTGATAAGAATTGGGATGGAAACTGATATCTAATCGATGCCTCCAAGATCCAACCAAATAGTAAGGTCCTTGAAAATATAACAGTATTGAGTTCAATTGAATTCCTGATACTTCTTTATACTCAGGTGGCACTCACACTGGTGAAGCTGGCAGTGAGGCCCTGGGGGGAGGTCATTCTCCCTCTCCTGGACCTGGCTTCCAGGAGTCGGGCATATAGCTGGGCTCTCCCAGGACACTGAATGCAGTATAGTTGGCAGAAAGCCCAAGGAGGGATTGAGTTACTTTGTGGTGGCTATAGCTGCATTAGAATCCATGTTGGTGGTATCCAAAGGCAGTGAGTGCTACAACAGGGCCAGTGACATCCTGGCCAGACTCTTGCTACCAGAAGATGGTAGTTGTGTCTGCTGTTTCTCTGATGACTAGGCTCCTCTTGGTCAGGGCTAGGCTGGCCAGCCACTCTCCTAACAGTTTTGTGAACTCTTGAGACCCTTCTAGGAAACTCCCCACCCCTCCTCCTCCCTTTTGCATAAGTTAGCCTTAGTTGGTTTCCATCATTTATAGCCAAGAACCTCTGACTGGTTCAGTGGTCAGTATTGGTGTGACGTTTCCTAAATGCTCAGATCACAGAGAGACAACTTTCAGGCATATCCCCAGCTCACAGTCCTACAGACAGCTGGTAGCTGAGCAGGGACTAGAACTCTGTTCGTCTGACTCCAAATCTAGTGCCCTTGTCACTTGTGGAAGGTCTAGTCAGGACAAGAATTATTTTGTAGACTGCACTATCCATTCTGCAGACCTGCACTATGTGGTGGCCACTGGCCACGTGTAGTTACTAAGTACTTAACATGTGGCACATCCAAGTTGATACGTGCTGTAAGTGTGAAAACACAGCGGATTTTGGAGACTTAGTACCAGCAAAAATGTAAACTGTCTCACATTTAAACTTTTATGATCACATGTTTAAATTTTAGATAATGTTGGGTGAGACAAAACATTAAGCAAGTTTTTACCTTTTTTCTTTGTGTTTTTGCAATATGGCTATCAGAAAAATTAAAGTTCCATGTGTAACTTGCATTCTACATCCATTGGCCAAGGTGCTGTATATAATTCTGACAAAGATAGCACTTGAGTCTCCATGGGTAGCACTGGGCTATGGTTGTTATGATGAATATTGTATTCGTCAGGTTTTGCTGTGGTAAAAAAAATGTGCTGCAAATTTGAGTTGCAACAACCCTCACTTATTTTTCACCATGGGTCTGCCAGGCAGCTGTAGCTCTGTTGGGCTGGGCCAACCTGGGTTAATCTTAGCCAGGCTACACGTTTCGCATTTCAGGACTCAGGCTCTGATGGAGCAGCCACTACGTGGGGCATGTTATTCAAGCACCAGAGGGTGAGGGGTGAGCAGAAACACAGGAGGAACTAGACAGGATAAGCTCGATAAAATTCCCTTTTGTAAAGGGAATGGGGAGGAGGTCCACCACCATCCCTACCAGTCCTAGTGTCCTGCTGGGCAGACACTGTGAGGACCCCGAGGCCGGGAGTGGGGAGTGTTGATTAGGCCTCCATCGTGCCCCCTGGGAGGACTTCCCAGTCTATTGTTTGCATGGCTCTGGATCTGCCCTCTGAAAGTTGCACCCTCTGTTATCCTCCTTGGCTACCTCTGAGGAAGACACTAGACGATATTCCCTCCTTGAGGGCTGAGCAGATTTCTTAACCTGTTTTCTGCTCATGGGAAAGATGAACACCAAGGATTGTTTTAGGTCTCAAATAGCTACAGTATATTTTAATCCAACTGAAAGTACGGTTAGCGATTCACCCTTTTTGAAGCCATTTGTTTGTTTTTAATCTGCTTGATTCCAGTCATGTGCATGCAGCACTCCCACAATTATTTTCAGGCCAGGTACTTCCCTCTCTAAACTTAGTACAAGTATACTGAGCCCATGCTTCCAAGAGATTGAATTCTGGGTCTCCTTCCACAGGTCATTTTGCGCAACTAAAAGATTTCACTGGGGGCCATGTTAATCCAACTAGAGATTTCAACAAAAGGAGCAATGGGCATATCTTTGATTATGTCCTTGCTAGGAGGCTGTGTCTTAGCGCCAACCTTAATTTTGTGAGAAATAATTCCATTTTCAAATGGAATCCTTTTCAAATCCTTTTCAAATCCTGGAATTTTTGGATTCTCATGTTTCCTTTCAATCATGTTTGCAGAACAGTGAGGGGATTTTGGGGAGGCAGGACCGTGCATTTCTTTCTTGTAGCTTTTTATCAGAGGCATCCTATGAAAACCAACTCACATAGGTAATATTCTGCTTTTAAAACAAGTTTAGTAGGTGCATTTTTCTACCTTCTAAATAATCACAGGTGATTTTTTTTGCCAAATGTTTCAGCACTGCGTACCTTGGATTGCCATTTTTCCAACTTCCTATAAGAGTTTTCTGGCTTCCCATCACTTAACCTAAAACCAACAACCCATAGTTCAGGTTTTTGTAGAGGCAGCCTCTACTTCTGCAAACCAATTTCTGTACTAGTCAGCTTTCGCTGTGGTAAATAACAACCTCCAAATCTCCATGGCTTCCAACAGCAAACATTTATTTTTCACTTAAGAATCCTGTGAGTCAGCTGCAGCTCTGCTGAGCTTGGCTGTGCTCTCTGTGTCTTCTCATGCCAAGCTGAGGCTGAATGAGCAGCTGCCATCTGGGCTGTCCTCTTCTCGAGGTGGGAGAAAGGAGCTCTAGAGGGTAAGTGGAAACCCACAATATCTCGTAAAGCCTTGCTGGGAACTGGCACGCTGTCACCTTCCCCCACAAGTCATATGGCAGCCCAAAGTCAATGGCGTGAGGACATGCCCTTCACCGTCTGCGAAGTCATGAAAAAGACCAGGGAGGAGGCAAATGATTTTGAGTAAGTCATACAGTCTCTCCAGGTGCAGACTCTGTAAAGACAGCCAGTAGTGAATCATCAGGCCTCGCATCAGGAGCAGCTGTGTTGCATTTTTAGAGACAGGTGCACAGCGGGATAACAAACCACGAGACTGAGGACCTTGGATTTAGATGGACATCCAGCTGTGCGCCTGGCTTGGTGTAGGGAAGAGAACCTGCGGGAAGTCAAGAAACCCAGTTTTGGCCTCGGCTCAGCCACACTTAGCTGTACACCTTAAGCAGGCCACTTTCCCTCTGCGGATCACAATTTCCTCTTCAATATTAATGAAGATTTAGATTCAACAATATCTTGGGTTGCTTTTGAGGATGATGCCCTGATTCTCTGCCAACCCACTTCTTGTGGTGGGGAGCATGCTACATTTCTACTGGGCTGCAGTAGAAAGAGCATAAGTTTAAGAATCAGGCTGATGTGAGTGTGGATCCCATTCTGCTGTTCATCAGCTGGCCAATTGGGAACTTGGGCCATCTTGAACTCTCTGAGTCAGTTTCTTTGTCTGTAAAATGAACATGATAGCATCTAACTCATGGGGCTGTTGTTAGGATAATTATTTTATACAGTGTCTATTGTTAGAAAACTCTTTGTCAGGTAGAGTCAAAATCTGAGGCCCTGCCAGTGAACTTTGGCCCCAGTTCTGCTTCTATAGAGGGGCAGTAAGTGCAGAGGTTAGGAACATGGGCATGGGTCAGACTGCTTGGGTCTGAGCCCTGCTCTGTCAGCGCCCAGTCAGCATGGCCATGGGAAGGATACACAGAGCCTCTGCCCCTTAGTGTGTGGATCCGTAAGTGAGGTACTGTCAGTATCTGCTCCACAGCCTTGTTGTAAGAATAAAGGAGCAAATGCCAGTGGCTGTTACTATTTCAGATGGCAGCTCTTCAATACCTGAGCCCGATTTCATGCCTTCTGCATCCTCTCGGATTTCTTCAGGCAAAGAAGCCTCAAATCCCTCAAGCACTCCATAGATGTCAAGATTTCTGCACTCATCACCTGTCTAGCTGTCCTCTTTTGAATCTGCTTCAGCAGCTCTAGTTAAGAGACAAAGGAATAGTGAGTGCATTTGAGTGTATCACAGGGGTGATTGCATCTGAATGTCTCCAGACTTCCCCACAGACATCCGGGATCTGCCCAAGGTCCCACCATCTCTCCCCTATCCTGCTTCCTGGCTGGCATACTTGGCTTTGGGCCTTGCCCTGCCCTCTCCAGATGGTGGAGATTTTATGGTCCCAGGCACTTGCCTCAACCGTCACCTTATCCTACCCTGGCATTCCTGGGCCACCCACTTGCCACTTGAAATTTTTTTGACCAACTTTGATTTTTTTTACACTGGTATGAGGGTTTTACAAGTTTACCTTCAAACGGGACTTCTAATTCTAGCATCATAAGCCATTTATTTATTCTCTGCTTTAAGGTATGTTTCTTATTTGCCAGCATTCTATTTTAACAACCCGGAATAATTTGTTAAGTGGATCCCTTAAAGAGTTAAGTTACTCAAACAGGGAAAACAAAACCAACAATTCCCTGGCCTTTTCAGCTGGAGAATAAGGGAATAATATGTTATTTTTCTGAAATCTATGTAACGGTCACTTATTTCTTCCTTTATATTTAAAGTAGAGATTGATCCACTCAGAATTTGATCCTGATGAATCACATCAAATAAGAATTTTTTTAAAAATATTACCATCCTTTAGCTATCAAGCAAACCATAGTAAGCATTCTGAATGCATATGCAGAATTCTGAATTCTCACAGTATTTATATTAAAAAAAATCAGTTGCCTTAAAGGAAGCTTACTCTACTCCAGGTATACAAGAGTGACGCAGCAGGTGTACTAAGAGCACCTGTGTGCTCCTAGTGTAAGTACCACCTGTGTTGTGCTGCTGAAGAAATGAGATCCTGATTCATGGCCTGCATCTTCCTTTCTGGACTTCTCTTAGCTTCACTACCCTGCCAGTTTCCCAATGGCCAGGCACTGTGGAGGTGTTTAAGATAGAATAAATTCACCAAAAGACATGGGAAATTTTGTAAGCAATGTCTCCTGAGATTCTGTGTTCTAAATATGGCAAAGAGTGTTTTAAGTTCTTCATGCTTGAAGCTTTTCCTGCTTTCCATCGTTGCAGTTGGGCCAGTTCTATATATATATATATATCTCATAAATAATCTTCAGAACATTTTAATGTACTACCGATAGTGTTAAAAGTCAAAGCTTTCACAAAATTTAATTTATTTCTCCCTGTAACTTAAATCAAGAATGGTTTTCAAATGTGCATGGCTCCTGCTAAATTTAACAGCTTATCCTTTAGCTTTCTTGGCTTGGGGGCTACAACAACCTGAACCTGGAAGCTTAGTGACTGTACTATTTAGTGAAGCTGTGTGTTCCACGTCTGCACTGAAACCTCCTTATGGCCTTTGCAGAGTGTTGGCGCCACGCCCCTGAGGATGGTGGGGAGTGGGCCTTCCTTCTTACAAAGCCTTTATGGGAGGTTTAGGTAGAAACTCCCAAGATGGCCCCAGTTGCTGAATGGAATCCTGTGCCTCAGTTTGCAGCCTGGTGATCCTGCAGGATCTCCACCAGTGCATCTTCCTGGTCAGTTACCATGTCAGGGCATCAAATCCATAGAAAATACATGTGTTTCACTATCCATGAGGTGTGTATTAAAACAAAAACAGAATAATACTATCTTTATTTCTGAGCTCTCAATTATCAACGTGTCTCTATATATGTTTTGCTCATTCGTTCCTCTAAGAATTTTGATGCTTTTACTCAATATGGTGAAAGTTTCTATCATAGGGTAAGAAGAATAGCACAAAATATTCAGCAGGTATGGAGGAAATCATTGTAGCTGAAGAAAGGAATCGTGATAAATAGTAGTTCAGGGACTTGGTACCCATGGACTCCATTCATAATCATCGCAAGAAGTCATTCATGTATTTAATTATTGGAGCATGATGATGTTAATCCCTCGCTTTTGTATGGCTATTTATGGTTTATTGGGTGCTTTTTATGCAATCACCATAGTTCCCTAGAGACTTCCAGCTAGACGTGGCCTTGTAACAAAGTTCTGGCCAGTAAGAATTTAGTGGAAGTCTGCCACATAGGGCTTACAGAAATGTTTTTTTTTTTAGGATAAAAAGGGGAAAATGTGGCTAGTAACATTTTGCCATTCTCCCTACTTCTTCTGGAACATGGGTGTAAAGCTGGAAATTGTGCAGTCTTCTTGTGACCATGAAGTGATCATGAGGACAAATTCCAACTTGCTGAAGAACTCCTGCTTGCTCTGTTTCCACTGTGCTGTCCTGAGTGTTCTTTTATTTTAGAATTGCATAAAGTGGGTACTTAGATCATTGATTTCAAATCTTTCTTTTCCAATGTACTAGTGGCTTGATGCCACTAGTATCCCTAAAGCGTTGCTTTAGGTGCACCCCAATTTTTATACTGGGTTTTCATTTTCATTCATGACAAAAATTTTCTAATTGCTTTTGCAGTTTCTCCTTTGACTCATGAGTTATTTATAAGCATGTTGTTAAGTTCCAGCTATTTGGGGATTTTCCAGATATCTTTCTGTTATTGATGTCTGAGTTAATTCTGTTGTGGTCAGAGAATATACTTTGCATGATTTTAGACCTTTTAAATTTATTGAGATTTGCTTTATGGTCCAGACTATCTTGGCAAATGTTCTCTGGACACTTAAAAAGTGCATTAGTTCCCAAAGTAGGACCCAGTATGGGCACTTAAAAAGAATTTGTATTTTACTGTTGTTGGGCAGAGTGTTCTATAAATATGAATTAGGTCAATTTGGTTGATAGTGCTATTCAAGTCTTCTATATGTTTAGTTATCTAACTTTTAAGGAAATTTTAAAAAATAAGAAATGAAAGTTTCATATTTACTCACGTATTAACCATTTCTGGTGTTCTTTATTCCCTTGTGTACATCCAGCTTTCTGTCTGGCATCGTTTTTCTTCTGCCTAGAGGCAATCCTTTAGCATTTCTAGCAGCGCTGGTCTGTTGGTGACACATTCTACCCAGTGCCCCATGTATGACGGTCAGTGGAAACAAAGACTCTTTGTGGCCTTAAGTGGACTCTCACGATTACTGTTTTTTCCTGGCCTTGGTGGTTTCCTTACACGCACGGACAGATCAGGACTCAGTGGAGACTGGGGGGATCCCCTGCAGATCTCAGAAGCTCGCTCTGTAGAGCTGTCTCCTCTCTGATGTTCTGCTCCACAAGCTTTAGCCTCCTTGGCCTCCCAACCTCGAAACTCTGGCCTGTCAATTCAGATCCCGCTGGGATCTGTTTGGGTTCCCTCACCCTGATGGGAAACTCTTTGAGGCAGTGAACTGAGTACCCATTTGTTTTCCTTCACTCCGGGATTACTGTCCTATGCTGCCTCTGGCCTAGTGTCTGAAAATCATTGTTTCATATATTTTATCTGGTTTTCTAGTTGTTTATGGTGGAAGAATAAATCTGATTTCTGTTACTCCAAAAGTCCTCTCCATCTACTTTAAAAAAACTTTCTTTTAATTGTAGCACAATACATATAACATAAAATTTATCATCTTAACCTTTTTAAGTTTACATTCAGTAGTATTATGCGCCTTTACATTGTTGTGCACCCATCACCACCATCCATTTCTCGAACTTTTCCATCTTCCCCAAATGAAACTCTGTACCCATGGGACAGTAATTCTCCCATTCTCCCCTCGCATGGCCCTGGCAACCACTGTTGTGCTTTCTGTTTCTATGAGTTTGACAACTCTAGAGACCTCATGTAATTGGAAGCATACAGTATTTGCCCTCTTATGGCTGGCTTATTTCACTTAGCAGGATGTCTTTAAAGTTCATCCATATTGTAGCATGTATCAGAATTTCCTTTCTTTTTAAAAAATTTTTATTTGTAATGTGAATACATAATAGTTGTATATTTTTATAGGATACATATGATGTGTTGATACAGGCATGCAATGTGAATTAATCAAATTGGGGTAA
>CAUYRT010093794.1:0-19285 GCA_963574885.1 Lepilemur ruficaudatus
AGGACATTATGTTAAGTGAAATATGTCAGGCACAGAAAGACAAAGACCACATTATCTCATGTATATATGGAATCTAAAGTAGTTGAACTCATAGAAACAGAGAGTAAAATGGTGTTTACCAGAGGCAGGGGAACGGGGGATTGGGGAGATATTGGTCAAAGGACACAAAATTCTAGTTAGACAGGCAGAATAAATTCAAGAGATCTATTGTGCATCATGGTGCCTATAGTTAATAACAATATATTGTAAACTTGAAAATTGCTATGAGAGATTTTAAACACACAAAAAATAGTATGTGAGGTAATGCACACGTTCAATAGCTTTATTTAGCAATTCTGCAATGTTTTTGTATGTCAAAACATCATGTTGTATATGATAAATATATACAATATTTACTTGTCAATTTAAAAAATAAAATAAAATATTTACATAATTTTAAAACTAAAAAAACTACCATTTACAATAGCATCAAATAAACCATAAAATTCTTTGCTGTGAATCTAACAAAATAAGTGAAGATATTTATGATAAAATATACAAAACATTGATGAAAGAAATCAAAGCATAAGTAAAATAGATGGGGAGATACATAGTTTTAATGAATTAGAAGAGTCAATATTGTCAAGGTAGCAATTATCTACAAATGTGTCCATAGATTCAATGTAATCTCAATAAAAATCCCAGCAGAATTTTTGTAGAATTAACAAGCCAATTCTAAAATGTATGTGGAAAGGCAAAAGAACCAGAATAGCCAAAACAGTTTTTAATAAAAAAAAAATGAAGTTGAATGACTTACACTACCTGATTACCTGACTTATTATAAACTATCAAGACAGAGTGCTACTGGCAAAAGGATAGGCATGTAGACTGATGGAAAAGAACAGAAAGTCTAGAAACAGACCCACATATACATGGTCAATTGATTTTCAACAAAAGTACAAATCAAGTTCAATAGAGAAAAAAAAGAGTCTATTTAAGAAATGGTGCTAGAACAGGGAACATTTGGATGTCCATATGGAAAAAAAAAGAAAGGAAAAGAATCTTAACCTGTACTTCATGCCATATAAAAAATTAAAAATAATTCACAATGGATCACAAACCTAAATGTGAAACCTAAAACTATAAATCTTCCAGAAGATAATATAGGATAAAATATTTATGACATTGAGTTAAGAGTTCTTAAAATAGGACCTGTACAAGGAAAAATGATAAATTGTACTTCATCAAAATTAAAGACTTATACTCTACAGAAGACCCTAAGGTAATAAACCAGCAGGCCACAGAATGGGAAAAAATATTTAAAAACATATATGTGATGAAAAACTTCTATCCAGAAATATAAATAACTCTCAAAATCCATAAATAAAAAACAAACAACCCAATAAAAATGGGCAAATGATCAGCATCATTAGCAATTAGGAAAATGCAAATTAAAACTGCAATGAGACATCATTACAAATATACCATACTTGTTAAAATAAACTAACTCTACCAAGTGATGGCAAGGATGTAGAGTAATTGAAACTCTCATACATTGCTGGTGGGAATGCAAAATGGTACAGCCACTATGGATCATATAGTATGTAGCCATTTGAGGCTGCCTTCTTTCACTTAGCATAATGCACCTGCGATTCATTCAAGTTCTTGCATGTATCACTAGTTAGTTCCTTTTTATTGCTAAGCAGAATTCCAGTTTATGGATGTACCACAGTTTGTTTATTCATTCACCTACTGAAGGACATTTGAGTTGTTTTCAGTTTGGGATAATTATGAACAATGCTGCTATAAACATTCACATATAGTTTTTTATGTGAACATAAGTTTTGATTTCTTGAGGATAAATACTTAGGAGTAGGACTGCTGAGTCATATGGTGAATGTATATTTAACTTTAGAAGAAACTGCCAAACTGTTTTCCATAGTGGCTGTACTAAAACGGCAAAACTATAGGGACAGAAAAAAGATTAATGGTTGCCAGAGTCTGGGGTGGGGAAAAGGGTTGGCTACAAATGGCCACAAGAGAATTATGTGTGTGATGTAACTATTCCACAGCTGGATTGTGGTGGTTGTTACACCACTATGTGTGTTTGTCAAAACTCATAGAACTAACTATACACTAAAAAGAATGAATTTTCTGTATGTCAATTATACCTCAATTAACTTGACTGGAAACCATTCATATAGAAGAAATGCATAGAAACCCTGGTACATCATGTGTCATATTTAAACTAAAGATCTGAGATAGCACATGGCTTCCCATTGCCTTCAGGATAAAAATCTAGCTTCCTTAGTAGGATGTACATGGCTTTTAACCACCTAGCTACTGTCTACTTATGGGAGGCAAACATTAGTTCCATTTGGATCTCATCTCAACAATGACCATTTAAACTTGGATATTTCCATTGTTTTTTGAACTTGTTTTCAGCAATTCCCATTCAATGCCATTAACTTCTCAAGTCATATTCTTCTTGCTTTAATACCTAGATCCCAACAAGCCTTCTCATTCACCCTAGGCATACAGCTCAGTGACAGATCCCTTAGCTGGACCACAGAACCATCCCACACCTACAACTAGCCCAAGTAGTCAAGAGAAGGGCCCTCACCTTTCCAGCCTGGCCTCAGAGGACTGAACCAGACATAAATATAGATATCTCTGTGCAAATACAGTTTCTTAGCATTCATTGTAACATTTCTGTGAAGATTTTTAGAGATGACCTGTTTTTATTCTCCCTGCTGATCCACATACAGGCATACCTCACTTTATTATACTTCACTTTATTGTGCTCTGCAAATACTGCATTTCTTATAAATTGAAGGTATGTGGCAAACCTGCATCAAGCAAGACTATCAGTGCCATTATTCCAACAGCATGTGCTGACTTTGTGTCTCTGGGTCACATTTTGGTAATTCTCGACATATTTCACACTTTTTCATTATTATATCTTTTATAGTGATCTGTGATCAGTGATCTATAACGTTACTATTGGACTTGTTTTGGGGCACCACAACCGTGCCATATAAGATGGCAAACCTAATCAATGAATGTTGTGTATATTCTGACTACTCTACTGGCCAGCCATTCCACTGTCTCTATCCTTCTCCTTGGGCATCCCTATTTCCTGAGACACAATATTGAAATTAGGCCAATTAATAACCATGCAATGGCCTCTAAGTGTTTAAGTGAAAGGAAGAGTCACACATCCCTTACTTTAAATCAAAAGCTAGAAAAATAAATGAATAAATAAATAGCTAGAAATCATTAAGATTAGTCAAGTAGGCATGTCAAAATCTGAGACAGGCTCAAAGATAGGCCTCTTGCACCAGTTAACCAAGTTGTGAATGCAAAGGAAAAGGTCTTGAAAAAAAATTAAAAGTGCTTCTCCAGTGAACACACAAATGATAAGAAAACAAAACAGTCTTATTGTGATATGGAGAATATTTTAGTGGTCTGGATAGGAAAAGAAACCAGCCACAACATAGCCTTAATCCAAAGCCTAATCCAGAGCAAGGCCATAACTCTTCAATTCTGTGAAGGCTGAGAGAGGTGAGGAAGCTTCATAACAAAGTTAGAAGCTAAAAGAGGTTGGTTCGTGAGGTTTAAAGTAAGAAGCTGTGTCAACAAAAAAGTGCAAGGGGAAGCAGCAAGTGATGATGGAGAAGCAGCAAATTATCTCGAAGATCTAGCTAAGATCATGGATGAAGGTGGCTACACTAAAAAACAGATTTTCAATGTAGATGAAATAGCTTTATAGTGGAAGAAGATGTCATAGGACTTTCACAGATAGAGAAGGAGAAATCAATGTCTGGCTTCAAAGGACAGGCTGACTCTCTTGTTAGAAATTAATGCAACTGGTGACTTTAAGTTGAAGACAGTGCTCATTTACCATTCTGAAAATCCTAGGGCCCTTAAGAATTATATTAAATCTACTCTGCCCATGCTCTATAAATGGAAAAACAAAGTGTGAATGATAGCACATCTGTTTACAGCATGGCTTACTGAATATTTTAAGCCCACTGTTGAGACCTACTGCTCAGAAAAAAAGATTACTATCAAAACATTGCTACTCATTGACAATGCACCTGGTCACCCAAGAACTCCAAGGGAGATGTAGAAGGAGATTAATGTTTTCATGCCTGCTAAAACACCCATTCTTCAGCCCATGGATCAAGGAGTAATTCTGGCACTCAAAGCGAGAATCATACCCCTAGGCCAGCAAGCCAAAGCAAGGAGTAATTTTGACTTTAAAGTCTTATTATTTAAAAAATACATTTCATATGGCTATAACTGTCATAAACTGTGATTCCTTTAATGGATCTGAACAAAATAAATTGAAAAACTTCTGGAAAGGATTACCCATTCTAGATGCCATTAAGAATATTCATTAACATGGGAGAAGGTAAAAATATCAACATTAAGAGGAATTTGGAAGAACTTGATTCCACCCTAATGGATGACTTTGAGGGGTTTAAGACTTCAGTGGAGGAAGTCACTGCAGATGTGGTGGAAATAACAAGAGAACTAGAATTAGAAGTGGAGCCTGAAGGTGTGACTGAATTGCTGTATTCTTATGATAAAATTTTAAGGGACATGAGTTGCTTTTGAGAATTAAAAAAGAAAGTGGCTTCTGGAGATGGAATCTGTTCCTGCTGAAGATGCTGTGAACATCATTGAAATGACAATAAAGGATTTAGAATATTACATAAATTTACTTGATAAAGCAGCTGCAGGGTTTGAAAGGACTGACTCAATTTTGAAAGAAGTTCTGTGGGTAAAATAGCATCGCATGCTACAGAGAGATCTTTCATGAAAGGAAGAGTCAATTGATGCATTAAATTTCATTGTTGTCTTATTTTAAGAAATGGCCACAGCCACCGCAACTTTCAGTAACCACCACCCTGATCAGTCAGCAGCCATCTACATCCAGGCAAGACCCACCACCAACAAAAAGATTACAACTCACTGAAGGCTCAGATGATCATTAGCATTTTGGGCAATAGTGTTTGTTTTTGTTTTGTTTTGTTTTTTAAGAGACAAGTTCTTGCTCTGTTGCCCAGGTTGCAGTACAGTGGTGCAATCATAGCTCACTGCAACCTTGAACTCCCAGGCTCAGGTGATCCTCCTGCCTCAGGCTCCCAAGTAGCTGGGACTACACGACCATGTCCAGCTAATTTTTTTAATTTCTTGTAGAGGTGGGATCTCAAACTCCTGGGCTCAAGTGATCCTCCCATCACGTCCTCCCAAAGTGCTGGGATTATAGGCATGAGCCACTGTGCCCATCCTAGCAATAAAGTATTTTTAATTAAGATATATACATTGTTTTTTTCAAACATTGCTATTGCACGCTTAATAGACTACAGTATAGTGTAAACATAACTTTTATATATACTTGGAAACCAAAAAGTTTGTGGAACTCACTTTATTGCAATATTCACTTTATTGAAGTGGTCTGGAACCAAACCTGCAATATCTCCAAGGTATGCCTGTATAGCATAGCTTGACATCTTTATTGCTAGAGAATTCAATAAGTCAGGTTAACAGCAGCAAAACTAGGAGCAGCAGGGAGCTTGTATGTAGCACTCTCAGGCTCTCATGCAGCAATTTTTGCAAATTGAATCCACCAAATGTTACTCACAGTATAGATGGAAGGAACTTTACTATCATATTCCTGTTTGCACCCTGAATTCTAATATCATTCTCAGACGTTTGAGTATATCATTCTTTTTCTTAAAAAGCAGGCTTGGTACCCCTGTTTTTACCAAAGAAATAATTTCCAGATAGAAAAAAACAACAGGCAGATTCTGAAGAAAATAATTTTAAATACATGTTCAAAGTACTTCTTGCAGATATTAAAAGTAGCAAAGTTTGCTCAAAATGAAGTGAAGATAAGCCTATCAAAGACATAAGGTTTTAACAAAGCAGTCTGTGACCACCATTTCAAATGCTTGGAGGCCTTTCTCAATTATTTCTGACTTTAGAGTCGTCCATGTTCTGTGCTAGAATTAGACCTCTGATTAAATATGATTATAATACTACATATGTCTTGAAAATCTTTAAATGTTCTTTTTTCAACAGCTTTATTGACACATAATTGATATACAAAAAACTGCACATATTTAATGTATACAGTTTGATGTGTTTGGACATGTGCATCCACCATGAAACAATCACCACAATCAAAGTAATAAACATATCAATCACCTCCAAAAGTTTCCTCGTGGCCCCTTTGTGGTTTTGATTTTGCTTTTTGTAATGTGAGATCTACCTTCATAAGAAATTATTTAAATGTACGACTCAGAATTGTTATCTATAGAAACTATGTTATACAGCAGATCTCTAGAATTTATTCATCTTGCATAACTTAAGCATTATTCACTTTAATCAACTCCCTTTTCCCCCCTCCCACCAGCCCCTGGAAACTACCATTCTACTCTCTGCTTCTATGAGTTTGACTACTTGAGATACCTCACATAGTGGAATCATGCAGTATTTGTCCTTCTGTGACTAGCTTATTTCACATAGCATAATGTCCTCCAGGTTCATCCACGTTGTCCCCTATGGCAGAATTTCCTTCTTCTTAAGACTGAATAATATTTCTTTATTATATACCATTACATGCCACATTTTCTTTAGCCATTCATCTGATAGACATTTATGTTGTTTTCAAAACTTGGCTATTGTGAATAATGCTGCAACGAACATAGGAGTGCATATATCCTGATTTCAATTCTTTTTGATATATACCTAGTAGTGGGATTGCTAGATCATATGGTAGTTCTGTTTTTAAATTTTTGAGGAACCTCCATACTGTTTTCCATAATGGATATGCCATTTTACATTCCCACCAACAGTGTATAAGGGTTTCAGTTTCTCCACATCCTTGAAAACATCTATCTTTTGTCCTTTTGATAATAGCCATCCTAACAGGTGTAAGGTGATATTTCATTGTGATTTTACTCTGCATTTCCCTGATTATTAATGATGTTGAGCACCTTTTCATATACCTGTTGGCCATTTGTATGTCTTCTTTGGAGAAATGTCTATTCAAGTCCTTTGCCCATTTTTTAATCGGATTTTTTTATTTTTTGCTATTAAGTTGTAGGAATTTCTTATATATTTTAGATATTAACCTCCTATTGAATAAATGGTTTACAAATATTAATATTTTCTCCCATCCTGTAGGTTGCCTTTTCACTCTGTTTATTGTATCCTTTGCTGTGCAGATTTTTCATCTGATGTAGCCCCACTGCCTATTTCTGTTTTTGTTGCTTGTGTTTTTGGTGTGATGTCCAAAAAATCATTGCTAAGACCGATGTCAAGAAGGCTTTCCCTTCTGTTTTCTTTCAATTTTATAGTAAACAGGCCTATCTCATTAAGCAATTGAGTCTTGCTTTCTTAAAACCTTCTCATTCTTTGGATTCTGGAACTTCACCTTCTCCACATTCTTTTAGTACATTTATAAGGAACTTCCCAGTCTAGCTTCTGGTGATTCTTAACTGAGTTTGGGGCATGCCCCTAATCTCTCCATCCTGCTGGAAATCATCTTTAACATTAGATCAGAGTGTTGCACATAAGAAAAGTATAGAGACAGAAACAGATTGGAGAGTTCTGCCCTGTAGTCAACCCCTCAAACATCCCATCTACTCCTCTGGTTTTAACTACTCCCTGATTTCCAAGCATGTTTCTGTACTCCAGACTTATTTTATAAACTCCGGTGTTATCTAGTAGTCTAGTTTTCTGTTAAGGGTGCCAACCTCAAAGCATCCAAATGTAAAAATCATTCTCTCTCCTCATCTATTTTCATAACATATTCTTTTTTATATATTCCATATTTTAGCAATAATTTCTCAGACATTGTCTTGCCAAATCTACCTCATAATTATCTCTTGAATCTGCCTCTTTACTTTCATTACCACTTAGTTCAGGTGGTTTTTAGCTCTTATACAGGCTCTTTCCATAGCTTATAGTTGCCTTCCTTACCTCTGGCTTCATATAAACACAACTCCACTCCACCCTTCCAGTGCATCCCCTAAATCCTTGCCAAAAACGTCTTTCCAAAATGCAAACTTGATAATATTTCTTCCCTAGGTAAAATTCTCTAGAGACTTGCCATTACCTACAGGATAAAAATCAACTTTCTTAACAAGAGGAATAAGACCTTTAATAATTCGGCTCCTAAATACCTGCCATCTCTCATCTTCTATTCAACCTTCAAAACCCCACTGAGATGTCAACTCCTCCATGAAGTGCTCCCAACCAATCCCTCTCCCCACCATTAAGTTAGGCTTTCCTTTCTCTATATCATGTACCTAATAATCTAATCACTGCTAAAATAAGTTATGATTTATTTGTGCATACATGCCACCCATCTAAGAAGATGAGCTTTGTGAGGAAACAGATTATCTATTGTTCCGCTCTATACACTTAGCACTTGTTTTCAATCACCAAATGATGAATGAATCAATGATTAAAGTACAGAAGAAATCAATTAGTGAGCCAGTGATAGTTGTTTATTTTTCGAAACATTCCAACTAGATTTTCTAATTGTTCAAATGAAAAAGTCCCTGCTAGCCATGATCATTTGAGCAATTGAAACTGCTATATTGGCATCTATTCTGACAATAACTATAAAAGAAAAAATAAAACCTTGCTACATATCTGCTGCTCTGAGTAATAACCTTGAAAACAGGCCATGAAATTTCCCCATTAAAAAAAACTCCCAATGATGAGGTCTCTGCCATAGTAATAAAATTCTGGTAAACACCGTGACCATTTATTTAGGAGAAGAATGAGTTTGCAGCCTCAAGTGTTAAGAGTCTAATGGAAAAGTGAGTCCATACAGCCAAGGGAAAAATCCCTGCCACATTGAATAGGACTAAAAATTTTATCATTCGAGAATATTCCAGGTCAAATTCAAGATGCATCATTTTCTGACCTTTTAATAGGTGCAAATTAAGTAGGGTTATGGATACATTTCACACAAAGTGAGGTCTCCTGCAATCAGACAACAATAAAGTTGTTTTTTTCTAGTAAAAACTTGGAATGAGTACCTTTATAACCCCATATATATGCACAAATACTAAATGGACTCAGAGGAAAGAACAGCAAAGCTAATCTGTTTAGATAAAAGACTACGTCAAAGAGAGACAATTACTACTGCTGGTTTCCAAAGTAAGTTAAATTTATTATTTCTGCTGTCTGCCATCATCAACTGTGATGAGGATATAGACCAGCAGTCTGGGAAATATTCTCTAACAAGCCAGAAGTCCTGCTTGGCTACATCTAACTTGGACTCTGACCCACACTGACCAAAGAAACAGAAGAATTTGTCTGAACATTTCAAATGCCACAGAGGTAATGAAAAACCTAAGCCAAACTTGCCCCAACACAGTTGCCCCAACAGAGTTGATAATGTCATGTAATGCTGACATATCCTTGGAATTGTAAAGCAATTGAATACTTGTCAAAATTGAGCCTCTTCTATTTGGCTCAAGTTGTGTTATCTTTTAATATTTTTCTATATTTCTTGGCTTATTTGACAAAAAACTGTATATGTTTATTGTGTACAGCATGTTGTTTTGAAATATGTATATACTGTAAAATGGCTAAATCAATGTAACTGACACATGTGTTACAAGAAATCTTTTGTACACCATGTTGACTATAGTTAATAACAATGTATTCTTGACATTAAGAGAATAAATTTTAAGTGTTCTTGCCACAAAGGTGGTAAGTATGTCACATTGTTCTGTTATTTTACATCTTCCTACAGATTAAGCAAATTTTACCTATTTATAATTCCAAAATCAATGGTAATCCAGTGCTTCAATCAGGGTCCCAACAGGTTGGCACACTCAGATTAGGCTAACTTGAGGTGGCTTTATTTTTAAAAAAGAACTCTTTTAAAGGATGTAGGCAAGATGCCAAGAAACCATAAATAGTTGAGGGCTAATAGTACAGGAGCAGTTACTAACCCCCAGGCCCAAAGGTAGGAGGGAAGGGAATACTTTCCAAAGCCCAAAGGAGAGAGTAGCATGAAGGTGGACACCTTGAGAAAAGCAATGAACTTCAGTAAACCTCAGTAAACGTTCTCAGCCAGCCCAAAGTGACCTTACAGGGAGGGAGCCAGGGAACAGGGGATAAATACCTGATTTCACTTTCTCTTTCTCTCTCTCACCATTGCACATTATACTTGAGCCCCCATGAGCAGAACCAACCTGGAAAAGGAATCCCTTGATGAGGTTTATGTAGGTCAGCATCCCAAGGCAGAGTACAGGGTAAAGACAAGAATGGCTCTGAAGGGACAAATGAAAATTATCCAACACTGCATGTTTTATGGGGAAACAGTTTTTTTCTCCCACTCATCATCTACATCTATTTTGTGACTACTGTATGCAATATACAGTTAATTATAAGAACATAGTGAAAGTGGGGGTAAAGGAGGTTGAAGATAGCAGGAAGGAAAGTCACAAAGGAAAAAGAATTTTCCTACAGGAAATTAAAATTAAAACATGTTTCCAAGCATGGCAAAACTCATTCAATTACCATCTCTACATGTAAAAAAATCTACAAAGTGTGGTCTGTGGATCAGTAGCATCAGCATCACCTGGATTCTTCTTAGAAATGCACAATATCAGGCTCCACCCCAAACTCACTAACTTACAATCTGCTTTTAACCAGATCCCCAGGTGCGTATCATGCACATTAAAGTTTAAGAAGCACTACTTTAATGACTCCCTAGAGTTACTGAGAGTAACACTAGAAGTTTGGAATAATTACAGCTATTGAGATTTAACATGGAAAGGTTCATGAAGGAGGTATATTTTACAAAGATATTAAAATAATATTTTTCAGAAAACATGTTTTTAAATTTCATCATAAAGTCAAAGGGCAAATATAGTTAATAAGTAACTGAATACATAATATTCATGAACTATCATCAAAACAGTAAATATTGTTCCATTAATACAAAATCTTTTTGTGATTAAAAAAAATCTCATGCTACATAAATTCTCTAAAGGTTCTTTAAAGAAAGGAACAATCCAGGCTGATTTAAATTGGAAAGCTGCTATTTTACTTTTGTGCTTTCTCTTTTTAATAATATTTTCCTTTCTATTTCAGGCCCAACTCTGGCACCTAATGGGTGTTCAGTAAATACTTTTGATCGATTGAAGCCCAACTGTTTTAAAAATGTGTGCTAAACTGTAATAATAGATCCGCACCAAAATCTAGTTGTAGATTATCTTCTACTTAGAGAACAGCACCATCTAGTGTTTGCCCAGGAAGGTACATCTATCAAGTATACGTCTACCAAGCCATATGAGAAAATTCCACTATTAAAGCTACAATGTCTTAGATTAATTTCAGTTTACTTTTACCATGCACCAGTTCCAGCTTTGAAATAGCAGGAGTACTTTCATTTATTAAGGAAGGACAACTCTCCCCCAACATCTCTGCAGCCCAGCCCACATCCTCTTACTTCAATCCTTATCAACCCAATGCATGCCATCTGATTTACAACTTCCATAAGCTATGTGCGTATGCCTAATGACTTTCTTAGGCCACCAAAACCCACCTTTCTGCTCACACTGAAGGCCAGACTTAGCATGAACTCTTCCCTCAGAAGCCCCCAACCAATGACTAATGGGAGATGGTGTATAAACATCCCAACTCCTTTGCCCCTCAAGAGAGACACTCTGTTTCCTAGAGTCTTCTTACGAGATTAAGTGCTAATCACTCACAGTGGTATTTTAGGGGCTGCCTTTTAATCCTTGTCTTACTTCTCTACTCCCCAACCAATGTTTCCTTCACCTACAGACAAAGTACTTGTAGAATACTTGAGTATTACATTGAGGTATGCTTCTGGGGAAACGCAAACTAAGACATTCTTATTGCACCATATCCCATACAAAACCACTGGCTAAGAAGACAAACAGGAAAAGTGTGCCATGACTGGTTCATCATTTGCTAACCACCCCCACAACCTAATACTGTAATCACCTCATCACAGGAATGTTACGTGATAGCAGACACTGTTTTATTCACTGCAGTATTGCCAGCACCTATAACAGTGCCCACAAATAGCAATTGCTCAATAAATACTTGCTGACTAAAAGCTGATATTGGACATAAACATATCTCTGAAGTTTGAAAGAAGAAAGTCACCTACGGTGACCAAGATTTTATGTACCAATACTAATTTCTTCTCTTTTAATTTCTAGTATTTTCCATTACTAAAACTTTTTTTTTTTAGCAAAACTCAGATCTATAGTTCCACACCTGATCTGCTAAGCTAGTTAGAATACATCATGGAATAAAAATGCATTACAGATCTGAGCATTTGTGAGTATATGAGTATTAAGATAGTTATTTCCAGGGTTCATGTTTTGCCAAATAACATTTTAATAAATACTATTAGAAAAGAGCTACTGTGAAAATTTTAATTTATGCCTAAAGCTACATAATATTCTTCCTATTTTCTTTTCCCTATTTTCTATACAAAATAGAACATTGTTTTCAATTGTGTCATCAAGTTAAACATGCATTTTAGATTTTTTCTGTTACTACTGATAACATTGATACATTAACATGTTCTGACATGTGAGATGCTTTCCTAATCAAATCATATTGTAAGATTAGTAGAGGAAAATGACTTCACTCTGAAGGTTTCGACCAGGACAAGTTGAATGGATAGAGAATGCATCTGGTCTTACTCAGGATAGCTGTAAAGCATGTTAGATTCCAGTGACCACTCATCAGGGAAAGCAAGGTAAACTAGGATCAGGCAGTGCCTAGGAGAGTTGGGCCTCCAAAGTGTGATCTATAGCCCAATTATCTCAGTTGGAAAAGGCCTCTACCCAGATAGACACCAATAATCAAGGGGTTCAATATGGTGGGTAGTTTGGCACATAGCATCTTCCTCACTCAGGAGAGGGGTGGTAAGCCTGGGTTTAAGCAGAACAGAGGATAGATCTATGGCCATAAGGCAAGGGGAGATTGGCAAGGGTGGGCTTTAGGCAGGTTGTCAGGATGCTAATTAAGCAGCCCAGCATGCAGAAGAGGGCTCAACTCCTAAGAGGAATTTAAATGCAAATCAGGAATTAGGACAGGCATCCTTGTTGAAGGCTGGCACACATGGCTCAGTGGGTGCCCTAAATGTGGTCCCAAGAAGAACTGAAACTGGGAACAAACACAGATAAATTCCAAATGCTCTCTGATGGGGATGAGAATCAGGTTTGGAACTCATCTTTACAGTGACTGAGAGGAGGTAGGTCTGAGGGTCAAAAGCCATCAGGTTCTCTAATTGGACAGAGCTGAAAGGGCTTTAGGAAATGGGTAGAGGTGGGAAATTGCCTTTCTCCAGCTATACTCCCCTAGACAAATCATAGAAAGACCCACATTTCTCTAAAATGGGGATTTAGCAAAATGAATGGATTTGGGACAGGGGACGAGTTTAACAGTTACCTTCATCAGGTTTGTTCAATTCCTTGAGGATAAAGCACCTTCACAGTATACTGAGTTTCAGAGCCGTGCTCCAGAACACAGGGGCATTTGTTACTCACATCTCCTCATAGATATGAACCTGATGAATATTACACCTTCCAAATTGCTAGGCTTGCCCCAAATTGAATATAAATCAAAGGCTCATGGTGTACCTGGAAAACGTGCATTAATAGGAATGTTAATTTATTTGGATCCTTTATTTTTACATGGTCTGAATGGTCCTCAAGCATTCCAGGGTCACATCAGTCATGACCAAGGACTGTCCAAGGGCTATTCCTTCCAGTTTCATATGATGAAACCAGGTTCAAGGTCAACTCTAGGCAAAAATATGAATAAAGCACATTCTGTGTAAAAGAGCAGTCATCCCACCTTTCCACAATCCATCTCCTCTATCCCAACCAAGAAAGATTTAGCTGGAGTTTTTCAAGGTAAAATGTCTTGCTCAAACTTGGTTATTTTCCTTTGGGTGAAAAACATGGATACATTAAAAGCACATTTTAAAGACATTTTAAAGGGTGATAAAAATATATGCCCTTTACTCTCTGAATGCCAATAATTAAGGCATGATAATTTCCCTTTGGTTCAGCTTATTATTTCTCCTGAGTAAACAGAGTAGAAAATGGTAAGGCTACCAGTTTAAGTTTATTCACAATAAGGCCAGAACCCCAGCACACTGTGAATAGAAAAGCAATTTAAAGATTGAACAACGTAGGTCTCAAATCAAACCTCCCATTTTCAGCTTAGCCCACCGATGTGGTTAATGATCGAGACACAGAACCAAAGGAAATGAATGTTGACTAGTTTTGGATGAGGAGGAAGCAGATTAGATACTACAGTGGTCCGTGTTCCAGGGTGCTGAGCTTGTTAAGGCAGTGGTTATCAAGTACGGCAGGTCCCTCTTATCTACAGGGGATACCTTCCAAGACCTCTAGCGGATGCCTGAAATCTCAAATAGTACTACTGATCCCTATATATGCTTTGCATGAATTTTTTTCCTTCACAAGTTCCTTTTCTTTCCTTATTAAGTTGAGAACTTTCACCTTTTCACTTAAAGGAAGCACTTTATGACTTCTCTCTGCCATATCCAAATTGCAGAATCACTACTCTTGCACTGGGGCCATTAAGTAAAATAAGGGTGACTTGAACACAAGCAATACGATACCATGACAGTTGATCTGATAACCCAGACAGCTCATTGGCAGGTAGCATACACAGCATGGATAAAGTGGACAAACGGATGATTCATGTCGCAGGCAGGATGGAGAGGGACAGCACTAGATTTCATCATATTCCTCAGAATAGCAATTTAAAACATGAATTCTTTATTTATGGAATTTTCCATTTAATATTTTTGGACCAGGGGTTGACCATGGGCAACTGAAATTGAGGAAAGAGAAACCTCAGATGAGGGCAAATAATTGTACCCAGAAGCAATACACTCATGAGAAATGTTATGACAGACACTTTCAACTGTGCCCCTTCTCTACTGCAGTAAGAAACTCCTAATTTTAAGCTGGATTTATGGCCTCCTCAATTTAAGACATTCCTCATGCTACTCTTCAGGTAATATAGTTCCATGTGTCTATGTTGTGGTCAACTAAAGATGACCAAAAGTAATGTTTATAGCTTTTCGGTTATGTCCTTAGTGGCAAGGACATGGCCCTCCATTGCCATTTTATACCTTTCTTGCTGGCTAGAATTCAGATGTTAGGAGAGTCATCTTGGACCATGTGGATGAGGTTTACATCCAAAGGATGGCAGAGCAACAAGATGGAGAGTGCTGGGCACCTGATGACTTCTCAGTAGAAAGCTGCCGGAATGGCTCAGATTGTAAGAGACAGGGTCTTACTCTGTTGCCCAGGCTGGCTTGCAGTAGTGGCATAATCATAGCTCACTGCAGCCTTGAACTCCTGGGCTCAAGCAATCCTCCTGCCTCAGCCTCCTGAGTAGCTGGGACTACAGGGCACATGCCACCATGACCAGCGAATCAGATTTTACTTTGAGAAAGAAATGAGACTCTATCCTGTTTAAAGCACTGTTAATTTTAGCCTCAATTTTATACTATTTATACTAGAGCAGCTCAGTTTTATACTATTATGGATGTGCGACAAATAATTTGGTACTAAAAATATTTTAAGAATGGATGATTGTGAGTTATTTTGGTATAAATTAGAGCAGTTGTCCTATTATAATGCTACTTACACTAATTTTGGGATACTAACTTGTATTCTAAAATGTTTTATAGAGCAGGAGAAAAGGAATGTCATTGTATGTAGCATGTCAAGAAGTGTGCAAAGTCCATGGTGCACATAGGATGTGTCCAACATGTGAATGCTGTTATGTGTACTATAGGTTGAAAACCATGGCTGTAGGTTTAATATGCATGTATATTATTTGTCTTCATACTCAGATTGTATTCCTCACCTCAGTTATCGCTTTGGCTAATTCACATCATAAGGTAGAACCAAAAAGAGAGCTGGAAGCAAAATAATCACCACCCATAGAAAAACCACAAGACCTACTAGTGGGAAGGCAGCATAATGACATCCAAAATGGCATAACTGAAGCATAATTACCTAAACAATAAAATGAATGTTCTGCTTATAAAATTATTAAGAAATAAAAATAAATGTATAAGAGCTTATATTGGCCATAGTAAACAAGCATTCTTCTTAATATACTATTGGTAGAATGTGAGTAAAGTTTATTCCAAAGAAATTATCAGACAAATACACAAAGATGTAATGTGCTAAGTTGATCGTAATGGTGCTATTAATAAAAAGTGAAAAATTGGATGCAACCTACACATCCAACAACTAAGAATGGCTAAATAAATTTGGTGAATCCCTGTGTTGGAATAATCTGCAGCCATTAAAATAGAATTTTCAAAGATTATTTAATAACACAATATTGATACTGCATATTTAACAATACATGATTATCTTGATTTTGAAACAAATACTACACTTGTGAATAAACATTTAAAATGGGATTTGGGCAGCAAGTTGGCTGACCAGAGACATTGGCAGCCAGAGCATCTCAGTAAGACAGAGAAGTTTTAGATGAAAAAGAAAAAAATGAACAATCATAGATCGGATGTGGGTCTGAAGGAAGGGTGCCAGGACCTCCAGGATGCTCCACGGGAAGAAGTTATGGAACAGAACAAGAAGGAGCAAGGTATCAGCAAAGATCAACCCCCAAGAGACTTGGAGTCCAGTGACAAGTGTAGGTGGAATGGTTTGTTTCTCCCTCCCTCACATTTCTGACAGTTGATGAGTTCCCGAGCTGCTGGAGAGACTTTCTATCCACAGGAGCCCAGAAGCTGCTGCCACAAGTGAGCTGGGAGCTTCTTGTGGACAGGGTACCAGGCTCCCACCCCGCTGGGGTGCTTCCCAACCTACAGACCAGGACAGCAGGCACCATATTGCTTCTCTACACACCATGCGCTCTTGTCCTCCCCAGGAGGCTTCAACTCCTCATGTTTCACCTTGATCATTCCCACACAGACATTTCCCAACCCCAGCCCAGATTGCAGGAGCCATAGGGGTCCAGTGGGTCCCAGGTGATCTGTGTGATTCCAGAGACTGGACATTCTGAGCAGACTGCCTCCCAGAGAAGGGGTCAAAGACAACCAGAGTGCTAGCATTCCTCCATCCAGACTCTTCCTTCCTTCTCCTCTCCCACCCATGGCTGCTGAGAGAGACAACTGGGCCACCACACCAAGGCTTCCACAGAGTGTGGGACCCAGGGCTTTCATCTTGGGGTCCTACAGTGGACAGAGGGATGCTCAGTCTATAAGGTCCCTGCCCTCCCTAGTGTTGTTTGCCCAGTGGCTCCATCAGAGCAGAGCATGCTCTGAGGTGGAAGGCCATCAATCCTGCTCAGGTACCCCCCGGGCAATTTGGGACAAGCATGCTTCTCCCTGGCATGGTTAGAGATTGATCTTCCTGGTCCCAAGAGGCAAGGGAGCCTGCGTGGGCAGATCTGGGGGGACAGTGCAGTGTGGGTCCTAGTTGCATTGTGCTCGTGGGGCACCCCTTCCCCCACAGGTGGGCTGGACTCTCAGTTCAGGCCAGAATCCTGGGTAGGAAACCTCCTGGCCTGCAGCATAGTTGTGGGGGAGCTCGCTGATTAGAGCTCCTGCCTGCCAGCAGACACCAAAGGTAAACCATGGAACAGAAGAGAGGGGAGAGGAGTGAGGCCCACTCCAGACTGCCAGATCGTGAATCTCAGATGGCCTCTCCTCGACAAGCAGACTCTCTGGTTGGTTGGTGCCACATCAGCCCCTCCCTGGTAGCTTTGCCCAGAAGCCGGGAGCAGACCTTTGATCCCTGAAAAAACAGGTACCTTGCCAGTGTTTGTAGAGCCTGAGGGCAAGCTCACCCAACTCAGCTCTGCTGAGCGGCACTCCCCCACCTGCCTCTGCTGTGGCAGAGAATAAGGACTCACCTGAAATTCTGGGGCCCTACCCACCACCTGGGCATTTGAGCACTTCTCCTGAGGGAACAGAATTGGCCACTGGACCCAAAAACAACACTGCATCTTGTTTCTTCCAGCTAGCACCACCTACTGACAGGAAGGTCAATTTGCATGCCCTTTACAGCATTTACTGACTCAATTTTACAGAGTTTGAGGGGGTCCAAGGAGTGGCTATTTGGGGGAGTGACTACCCCTCCCCACAGAAAAACTGCACTACTAGATAAGGGTGAAAAGATCCCAGCATGGGGCCTTAGCATACATGCATTTAGGCCCCTTCCCAGGGAACAGCCCTCCCAATTTGGAGAGTTTGTCCTGACCCTCCTAGTAGTGGCTCCCCCTAGTGGCTGGAAAAGCAACTTCTGAGCCCCACTGAGACTTTACAAAGCCCTTAAAGCACCCGCAATGCAGCCACGACTTATCTTGCTCCTCCCCCTACCTCAGGAGGAATACAGATCAAGCAAACCCCTGGTCTAGCACCCCTTATATTTTCCTGAATAGAGCTTGAGCCCATCCTCCAAAGTGAGGTATCACAAGAACGGAATAGGCTCAACTTTGTACTCGCCATCAAATTGGCACTAACTGATCAACACTACTATGCTCACACCGTAGTAATAATCTTCAGGGATTAGGGGGCTGGGGTGGGTAAACTCACAACTAATGGACACAGTGAGCATTGTAGTGGGGAAAAGGCACACCTCAAATCATGGTTTGGATGTGGCAAAATCATAACATGTAACCAAAATGTTTGTACCCCCATAATATTTTGAAATAAATAAATAAAAAGAATAAACTATTCTCCTTTTCTCCAAGATCATTAATAATACCATAAAATATCTTCATTCTTTCCATTTCCTTCATCAAAGTTAGCATAACCCATGTATAGTGGATAGTGAAGGCCTAAAAGATGTGCATTAAAATTTTGGCTTCAACACCTGCACTCGAATGCTTATAGCAGCACAATTCACGATTGCAAAGTTGTGGAAAGAACCCAAGTGCCCATCAATACACAAGTGGATTAATAAAATGTGGTATATGTACACCATGGAGTACTATTCAGCTATAAGAAGCAATGGTGATATAGCACCTCTTGTATTTTCCTGGATGGAGTTGAAACCCATTCTACTAAGTGAAGTATCCCAAGAATGGATGGACAGGCACAATTTGTACGCATCAGCCATTTGTTTTTAGCTGATCAACACCTAAGTGGACACACTGGAACAACAATTATCGAGTGTGGGGCAGGCGGGTGGGGGGAGGAGGGGATGGGTATATACATACATAATGAGTGCAATGTGCACCGTCTGGG
>CAUYRT010093796.1:0-29346 GCA_963574885.1 Lepilemur ruficaudatus
CATTGTAAACATATACCAAATTTTAATAATCCACTCATGAATTGACGGGCACTTGGGTTAAGTGTATTATTTATTAGTTGACATTATTATTAATGGACTTTTTATTTTTACTAATGGGGTAAATATTATCTTGAGTTGCAGATATAAACTTTGCCAGAGCACAGTGTAATAAATTTATTTGTATTTATGAATACTGTAGTTAAACACCATTTAGTATTGATGTAAGTGGATATGGTTTATTTTTAATACTGTTTAATTCTTTTAAGTTGTAGCTATACTCATTGAACATAATTTTTAATTCATAATTTATATTTTAATATTTATTTTCAATTAAAATCTGTTTTTTTGAGGGAGATCTTTATAATATACTGAAGACATTATTGCCTACAGTCAGTGATTCCTCATGTTTAAATTTATTTGTATGTTTAAGTTAACATACATTTTCTAGTGGAAGTCATCCTCAGTCAACCTTTTCAGAGCAAGTATGTATAAGGTTATTGAATATGAGATGTCTGATTTCCTTAAGTACTAATTTTAACAGTTGATATCTCTAACGTTTAAACACTTTGACTTCTTGTTTTATTTTTATTATGAAGATACATCCTCATTCTTTCAAAGACAAAGTTTGGCTTGTGATTATCTTTCAGTTTTTTTAGAGCTATTATTGTGAAACCATGGATGAACCAAAAATTTGTTTTATTTTCGAATATGAGTTCCCTCATGGAACCAATGCAACACAGACAGCTTGAAATATCAATGAAGTGTTTAAGAAGGATGTGGCTATTGAATGTACAGCACATCAATGGTTTGAGAAGTTTCATTTTGGTGATTTTGATGTTGAAAATGAGTCACGTGGGTGACCCAAGATCAAGGGGGATAGTGATGAGCTGAAAGCTGTAGTGGAAACGAATCCATCTCAACCTACATATGAATTAGCATCAAGGTTTGACGTTCCTTTTCCAGCAATACTGTACCATTGTCCAATACTGGACAAATGGGCAAGGTAAAGAAGCTGGATAGATGAGTACCACATGAAGTAAACGAACATCAGAAGAGAAATCGTCTGGGAGCTTGCCTTTTTTTGCTGTCGTGACATAAAGGTAAACCATTTCTGCACCATGTTGTTACAAGTGATGAAAAATGGATTTTTTTTGACAATCACAAACATTCAGCACAATGGTTGGATAAAGATGAAGTGCTAAAACACAGTCCAAAACTGAATATTCATCCAAAAAAGCTAATGGTGTCTGTTTGGTGGTCCAGCGCTGGTATTATCCGCTATAGTTTCATGAAACGTGGTCAATCAATTCCAGTTGATGTCCACTGCAACCAACTGAATGAAATGATGAGGATGCTTGTGATTAAGCAGCTGAGATTGGTCAATAGAGACAGTCCAATCGTCTTGCAAGACAACACTTGACCACATGTCACACAATGTTGCTCAAACTATAGCAGCTAGACTTGGAAACTTTCTGTCATCCACTGTATTCACCAGACCTTGCACCCACTGATTACTCCTTCTTCCAGACTTTGGACCACTTCTTTACAAGGAAAAATATTCAATTCTCAACAAGCTGTGGAAAATCTCTTTTGTAATTTCATTGCCACTTGCTCTCCAGGCTTCTTCACTGACCTCATAAACTACTGTCACAATGGCACATACCTTTGATTAATCGTGGTGCTTCTTATTTGAGATATAATAAACTGAACTTTTGATTTGAAATCAGACTCTTCATATTTAATAATCTAATATGTATGTGTTTATTTATTGATTAGTTTTTAACCCAACTTGTACTATAAAATATTTGAAGTCCTATCAAAAACACTGCTAAAAGTAGAATAAAGAAGAAATATATAATTAAACTGAGAGGAAACATAAATAAGTAATAACTGAAAACCAGAGGAAAGAATATTAATATGTAGACCACAAGAAACAATATGGTTCTAGAAACTGAGCTTCCAACTTGGCTTTCAAATTTCTAAGAACCAAACTAGAAAGAGAAATCTGCTCAGTTGTACAACATTCATTGTTAGGGTAATAGCATTATTTTCAATTTACAAATGAGGAAACTGAGATATAGAAGTTTATGAATCTGCCCAAGGTCACATAGCTAGTTGGAACCAGCATCCTAACACTATTAAGCTGACACTTGTGTACCTTTTCTATGATATAGTTTTCAATATCTGTCAGTTTTTCCACATCCGGGCTTGAACTTAATGATTTGAATACATATTTTAGCTCGACTGTTGTTTTTCTTTCTCCTTCCCTTTTTTAATTTATGTTATCTTGCTGTATTTTAAGAATCTCTGTAAGCCATCTTAAATTCTTCCTGGAACATGGCTGATTTATAAATAAATATGTTTATTAAGTAGAACTCTATATCATGCTATTCAGTTCCACAGATTACTGTGAATATGCAATATTGGTCTAATTTAAGAACACAGGTAAGGGGATGGGTATATTCACACCTAATGGGTACAGCACACACAATCTGGGGGTTAGACATGCTTGAAGCTCTGACTCGGGTGAGGCAAAGGCAATATATATAACCTAAACATTTGTATCCTGTAATATGCTGAAATTAAAAAAATAGTTAATTTAAAAAAGAACACATGTATTTCCTTTAGCAGAAACATCAATACTGCATTTGTTTGTTTTTGCAATAACTAGATAGGAAATTCTGCTAGGTGTTGTAAGGGCCTTTGTCTTGCCAAATTCCTATTTTCAAGTAATGAATGTAGACAAAATGGGCACACACAAAGCAGTTACAGAACATGTTAGGTCTTATAAGTCATTAGTGCACTTTAAAAAATAAGCCTTGATGAGGACTCACTTCAGGTCAAATGGTCAAGTTGGTGCAATAGATGTTGAGCACAGCGTTTGTTTTTGTAATGAAGCAATGAGTGCATTATTAGGCAATGGTAAGCTTTGCTCCCTGGTTAAGCAATTTCAAGTGTTAAAAAGAAGAAACAATATTTTTGGACAGGCATTTCCCATGCAATACAGTAGATCTGAAGAGAAATCTTAGTTGGTTTATTCGCTGGGAAAGGGGCTGGGGAGCAGTCAGGTCCACAATCTCAGATGTAGCCTTGCAGTTGTGAGGGGGAGGGTCGTCCATGGTATGAGCTGCAAAGAAACTGTTGTCCCTGATAGAAACTGTGGGTCTCGATGATAAAGGTCTCGTCTTGTGGTCACCTTCATGTCATTAATGTGAGCCTTGCACACTTTTTCCCTTTTATACACCTGGTCACACTTGTCTCCTTCTTCCCAGTAAAAACACAAATCAGGCTATTTCAGTCCCTTGTTGTCATTTCTAAATCTATTTTACCCCACTACTTTCAGATATGTATATCTTCCAGAAGAATTTACGTTATTTAATTATAATTGGGTGCCATTTTTTTCTTCTTTCTGACTTTCAGAATACATTTCTGTGCCTTTTACATTTTTCTCCTCAGGCAACAAATCCTGGCAATAACATGAATTATTGCAGTTTCCTCCTTCACGTACTCATATTGCAGTGTGCTTATTGAGCTCCATTGTGTGTCCAGCCCTCGGCAGGCCACATCTCTGGTCACAGAGCCACTGCCATCTGTATCAATTCGGCTCTCTACCAGAGGTCAGTGATCGTAAGATAATATGACGTGTAAGTACAACAGTTGGTTAAATCACATTCTAAAAAATGTTGAACAGCCCTATTGCAGTAAAATCATAGTGAAGTAACAAATGAAATATTATCTAGTAATTATTTACTAAGTTTTCAGGCATTTCTAGACTGTGTCTAGGTTTTCAGTGACAGCATTGCAGTGGAACTATCTCAACTATCCAAATGCATCTTTGACAAGAATCAGTAATGTGTTATCTGATTGGCCAATATTATAATAATTTGCTCAGATGGGGCCGCTACTCAGATAGCATTCTTCTTGACACTGTATCACTGTGTAGGTGGACTTTAGAACCCTAGCATCATGGAAAGATAGAGTTAGAAGAAATTTCAGTAATCATTAAAGTAAAAAGAGTGAGCATATAAAAAAAATACTAGTTTTATGAATTGAAGCCAATGTCACACAGTGAATTTATGGTTGAGGTAGATTGATAAATTAGGTTTACCTACTGTTAAATCATTGCTTTTACCAATCAATTAGTTTCCTATAATGCTGTGTAAATCTTCACACTGATAGATAATGAGTCCTCAGGTTAAAGCCTATTCAGGCTAGTACCTAGGTGTAAGATGTAATAAATCAGAACCGCCTCTCCCACCCCACCTCCCACCCCACCTCCCACCCCAGCCTTCCTAGTCAAATCTCTGAATTTCAGGAAGGCAGGCGAGATATGGCAGTGCCAGCTCATTCTCGGTCCCTCAAGTCTGGCTTGAGTAATTGTCTTTATCCAGAATTCCATGCTGGACTTTGTAATTTATACAAGACCAGGGTACTGGAAGTTCAAATTAGCACTGGGACATAGCTATTGCTACACTTCTAAATTTCCGTGCCTATGTGGCTGCTTGGGCTGCTTCTGAATGGGAGGTGGAAGGCAATGAAAAATAGCTACCCTTAGAACAAATAGAAGGTGGAGATAGTTAAAGGAATTGTAAAAACGGGAGACAGTACATTACTGTGATGAAAAATAGACGCTCAAGAATCAAACTACGCTCTGTCTTAGGTAAACTGGTTAGTTAGCTTTTCTAAGTCTCCGTTTCATCATCATTTTTGAAGAGGAGTAATGCCTTCCTCAAAGGGTTTGTGGAACACATCAAGTCTATAACTGAATAAGCATTTAATCAATGCTAGTAATGAGCACTAATTTGAAAATAATCATACCTATTTTAATAAGAAAAGGATGACAGAGGTGTTACTTACCACTTACTACATTTACTAACTATGCTTTATAATAAGCACAAAAACAAAGAAATACATATAGATTAACCTAGGAAAATATGTGAAAATCCTAGTATTCTTGCCTTAATTAAACTTCTGTGGAGATTTTCCTTTGTGTTTCGTGAAACATCTCTAGCTGAGTGTTCCCTTCTTCTGTTTGTTTTTTGTTTGTTTGTTTTATTGTAGTAACAATACGTAACATGAGATCTACACTCTTAACAAATTTTTAAGTCTACAATACATTGTTGTTGACTGTGGGTACAATTTTGTACAGCAGATATGTCGAACTTACCCATCTGGCTTAACTGAATCTTTATGCCCCTTTCTAGTAACCCCCCATTTGCCCTCCCTCAATCCCCTGGAAACTCCATTTCCCTTTTTGACTCTATGAATTTGACTATTTCAGTTACCTCATGTAAGTGGAATGAAGCAGGGATCAGCAAAACTTTGTGTGAAGAGTCAGTAACTATTTTAGGCTCTGTGGGCTAAGAGGCACAATTGAGGATATAATGCAGATACTTATCTAACAAACAAATTTCCATACTTTTTTGATGAAATTCAAAACAATTGAGTTCAAGTTTTTGTAACATAAGTCTACTAAGAGAATAATTGAGTTCTTTTTTGGGGGACAGGGCTGATGTTTTTCTTAATTGTGGTTTAAAGTTAACGTTCCCTGTCATCAAATTGATTGCTCATGTTCTTCTGTAAAAACCATTCTTAGTTTATGGGCTGTACAAAAACAGGTGGCAGGCCTGATTTGGCACACAGCTGTAGTTTGCTGATCCTGAGTCTTAGAGGATTAAGAAAACAGAAGAGCCAAGAGAGATTCTAATCAAATTAACATGTTAATAAGTAACAGTTTAAGTAGCCTCAGGCTAATTTTGTGTCATGAAGTGAGAAATATAGCTGTAACAGTGTCTGAATGTATTTAGATGTAGAGTTCAATTAGAAAAAAAATTGAGAGTATGCCATGGGTTCCTGGTTTCTAAAAGTAGGCTCTAGAATTTAAAAGTTAACTTCCTTTCTCTTTTTACGCTTGCATGAACTCTCTGCAAAGAGTCTAGACAGGGTTGTCAAATGCTTTCCTGTGTGCATGCTCCCAGCTGTTGTGTCCCTTTTAGCAGAAGGGAGAGGACATATCAAAGGCAGGGCCAAGGGATGCTCATTTCATTTCCTCTCTAGAAGAACATGGTAGCCTGGAAGTGAAAAGGACAATAAGAATGGAAATTAACTTTCCCCTTTGTATAGTCCTAATGTGAAAACAGTATGCGGAGGTGAAAGGAAATCCACAGATATTCCCAAGAACATTTTTTAAAATGATATAAAAAATTCCAAATTAAGTTACTTGGTAAATATTATTTTAGATAAAAGTTAGATAGGAGAGGTATGCAGTAGCCTTAATAGTGTGATAAGTTGCTTTGGTTCTCCTGCTATGCCCTGATGAACACCTTGTGAGCTTGGGATGGATAGAGTGACTTTTACCTGCTGTTGTGGGACATTCTAGGAGTCAGGTAGAATGGAGAACTGAGGTCAGGAAAGGGAACCAAATGTACCAGCGATAGGGATAAAAACACTTTTAGCTTTTTAAACTGAGTGAGCACAATGGAGAGCTGCCAAAAGGAGGAGAACACAGCAAGAGTTGAGGAGAGTTAGTTGGAGTGTGGTAGAATTGGTTTTGCCCTAAAACGGCCTTCGCATGAGTGCAGTTGAATGGTGATTGCCAGCACATGATTTTGTGGGAATCAATATACTGACCAACATTGGCAACTTTGCCATACTCTGGGGATGAGGTAGAGGAAAGAGTCTGGCATGACAGGGAGCCTATGGAAAAGGAGAGAATGGGGAAAACAGTGGTACCTCAGAGGAAGTACAGAGTCGGAAAATCAGTTATGAATTTGAACTCAGTGAAGGCATCTGACTTTCCAGCGGAACCGTACGAAGCCAGTGCAGAAGGTGACCCAATGCAGAGATCTAGTGCAGAATGGGAAAGGATGGGGACCTTGATTTTAAGAGTACAAAGATATGGTAGCGACACCAGGTCTAGAGATGATTTATGCAGAGTTCAGTCTGAGCACGATGCAGAAGATTGAGAGTGCAGGAAAATCCGGGAGGCAGGCTGGGACACCTGACTGGAGACTGTTGACTGATCTTCCCTCCCGCCACCCACATGCTGAATGAGGATCACACTCATGAGGAGTGCAGGAAACTGAATGCATGGCTTGCTCAAATATCTAGAATAGTTTTGATGTTATTCATAAGCTGAGTAAAACTATAGGACCTTGTGGAAAGAGGCAATGTTTGGTTGACCCTGCCACAAATTTACCTGGATGATATACCATAGCTTGAGTAGAAAATCACATTTTTGGCCAGGCGTGGTGGCTCACACCTGTAATCCTAGCACTCTGAGAGGCTGAGGCAGGAGGATGGCTCAAGGTCAGGAGTTTGAAACCAGCCTGAGAAAGAGTGAGACCCCGTCTCTACTAAAAATAGAAAGAAATTAATTGGCTAACTAAAAATACATAGAAAAAATTAGACGGGCATGGTGGCGCATGCCTGTAGTCCAAACTACCCGGAAGGCTGAGGCAGAAGGATTGCTTGAGCCCAGGAGTTTGAGGTTGCTGTGAGCTAGGCTGACCACTCTAGCCTGGGCAACAGAGTGAGACTCTGTCTCAAAAAAAAAAAAAAAAATTATATTTTGCAATTTTACTAAACACCCAATTTTTATGATTTAATTTTTTTGCCTTCCTGAAAAACAAATTTAATCTCAGCTCAGCAGACATTAATTCTTAATGTATATCAGAGCACTACACATCCACTGATGAAGAACAAACAAATCAACGTTCACTATAATTGCCTTTCTCTTTATAGTATTTATTGAGGGCCTACCAAGTGGCAGATGCTGTACTCGAATTGTAAAGATGAATTTGACATGATTTCTGAAGAAAATAGCTTTAGCAATTATTTTAATTTTGACATTATGGTCACTACTAATGAAAAAGCACAGAGGGCATCGTTAAATTATTTTTTTTCTTTCTGGTAGTGTTTAATGATAACTTATTAACAACGAGATCATCTCTTTAGACTGCAAATATACCAAAACATGTATGATAGGGCTTTATTTTTTAAATCTGTTTCTAAAACAAAAATCTAATATTTTCTCCATAAAATAGCAAGCACAATAAATAACCTGGATGATGTAACAAATCCTGGTGATATTTATCTATTTGAATTAAGTGCAGAATTTCCTGCTGGGCCTTCACTGTCACAGATCGCATCAGCTTTCATGGTTTGAGAAGTGTTCCTGTTCAAATCAGCTTGATGAGGGGTGAAAGAGGACAGCGAAAATTTAAACATCCTCTTGAAAAATAATATGACAAAAGAAGTAAGGATAAACTTTAGTAGTGACTATGAGTCTCAGGATTTAAGAATAGGGTATTTTTTAACCCCTTTGTATTGGTTTGCACTAAAATAGAATAATTGTCAAAGGATCTAGTTACCATGGTAACTTACCATCTTTTAAGAGCATATAACTAAAGTCACTCAATTATAATAGTAGAAAATATTGAGCACAATATAACAGCCTTTTCTTTTCTTTTTTAACATTAACCTTTTTCACTACATAAAAATAATGTAAAATTGAGTTTTGGGTGCTGGGAGGAAATGAGAAGAAAAGAGTGAATTTTGACATATATTTTTCATTTTTTAGGAAGCTTACATTTCTTAAAAAGTATTTTTTTTTCCTGTCATATATCAAGCTAGGAAGACCTGACCATTGGAAAGCCAAGTAAACATAATTTTCAAACAATTAAAAACAAAAAAAGGTTATCTATGTAAATCCATGTAAATATCCATGTTATATACAGACATAAATATATATATTTTTACTTAAACACTGCATGTAAAGCAATTAGCACAATGCCTTCCCCAGAGTAAGCCCTCAAAATAGGTGAACGACAATAATTCTCCACTTGCCCTGTATCCATTTTCCTCTGACTTCTCCTCCCTTTTGTCCATCATTCACTTGCTTTCATTTTATGTCTCCTCGCACTTTCTGTTTTGTGGTCCCTATATTCGCTCGTTCCCTTTTCCTTTGCTTCCCTTTTTTTCTTTTCTCTCCTTTTTCTTTAACTAATTAAATAATACGATTAAATATGAGAGAATTGAATAGCTTAAAACTAGTGCTAGATTAACTCCATGACAATGAAGCAGCCTATTGTTAAAACAGAAAGGTTGAGTAGCATTTGATTTTGGATGAGGGATATGCAGGAGATAAGGGTGAGAAAGGGGTAGCAGGGTGAAATTTGATCAGAGGAGACAGGTGAAGGGTCATTTGAGTAATGGGGAAGAGTCTTCCACCCGCACTCAGGGTGGGAGTTTCTGTTTTCCCATCTAAGCTGGGGAGCTTATTAATATAATCCCTGCTACCAAAATAGTAGAAAGTTTTAGCAGGAGGCTTTATTAGAGCATGATGGAATCATATTTATAAACTTACCTGCATCATTCCATGCATTGCATACCTTAGTGCAGCAAAAATTGGAAACAAAAATAAATACACAGTTGGTGAAAAATAATTGAAATATAAAAGAAATGTGCCAACAGCCTCCTTCTTCTGCCAGATTAAACATCCTCATTGCTTAGCTCCATTTTCTCTGCATTCCAATTACACTGGCTAGAACAACTAGGTAGTTTAAAAACCCAGACTACAAGTTTTTTGTTCCTATATATAGGAAAGAACCTTTCTAGTATATAAATACATACATTCCCTGGTTAATGTTGGAGTTTGATAGTTTGATGGTAAACTATAGGTTCCCATATTTGACCCCAGTTTTGCCATGGAAAGAGTTGTTCAGAGGAAGTGGCTCAGACCTGTAAGAGGATAGTGGTGGGGAGCTCCCTGTTACCTTCCACTCTCTGCAAGGCCCTATGCAGCTCAGTGGTCATTGTGACCAAAATTCAGGATGGATTGTAGTGAGTGAAGTGCGGGTCTAAAAGAACATGCCTAGTGTCTTGCTTTCCATTCATAATACCAGTCACTACCAACTACAGTAAACCAGTCAGTGGACATGCATTCTCTAGCAGGTCATTTTCATAGAGGCGTCAATTGGGGTGTTTTCCCGGGTTATTTGAATCTTTTTATTTTCACCTTCCTGTAAGGATCTTCATTCATTTAGGTGGCTCACCGTGTGACATTCTGCCACTGTCTAAATGATGCTTCAGAACTCTTTAGATTGGCATGAATTTGGTAGAGATGAACCCAAGAGAAAATACAAAAAGAGGAGTATCCCCTAAGTATAATGTTAAATTATAAATATTTAATGTACTATGCATATTTAAATATGTAAATATACTACAAAGTATAATTAATTTATTGACATGACTCTGCTAAGCTGTGGTACATTAAGTTGTTGAGACAGTGATAAAGTGTTGTTAAGTGACATCTAATGAGTTGAATACAACCATTTTCACCTTGTTAACAGTAAGTTAATTGAAGAGGTAATTATAAAGAAACTCCTTTAGAAATTTTCTTTTGGGGTATTTTTGGGTTCCTTTCTCTTGAATTCCTAAAAAGCAAGCATAGATTGCATTTTTTGTCAACAGAGAAGATGAAAATAAAATTTATATAATGATTATACAGTGTGTTCTCAAAATCATACAATCCTGTGGGTTAGGATCCAGAGACACCATGTTGCCCAGTTCCTTTCTGAGGCAAGGTTAAACAGAAATCTCATTATGCTTCTCCAGCCATGCCATTTTAGGTAAAGATATTCCACAAGTATTTGGAAATATTTTCTATATTTATTACTTATATATAGGTTCATTAGGAAAGCTACCTGCAGTTCCTGTGAAGCATATTAAGATAATTTTTCTCCTTGAATTTAAATAGTGTTTACTAAAATTCTTTAAGTTTATGGGTTAGCCTCTTTTAATTTTAAAATATTAAGGGAGTACAATGTTTTTGTCACATGGATAGCTTTTGTGATGCTTGAGTCAGGGCTGTAAGTGTGCTTAGCACCTGAATAGTGATCATTGTACCTCTTAGGTAGGTTTTTGCCCCTCCCCTCCTCTGCTCCTCCCCCCTTTCCCTTGCTTTATTCCCGATGACTTTTACTTTGCTCTGCGCACATGTGTGCCACTCAGTTAGTTCCAATTAATTACAGAGTACATGTGGTATTTATTTTTCCATTCTTGAGATACTTTACTTAGAATAATGGTCGGCAGTTTTATCCCAATTGCTGCAAAAGGCATTAATTTATCTTTTCTTATGGCTGAGTAGGATATCATGGTATACATACACCACATTTTGTTGATCCACTCATGAATTGATGGGTACTTGGGTTGATTCCAAATCTTTGCAATTATGAATTGTGCTGCAATAAACATTTGAATACAGGTGTCTTTTTGGTAAAATAACTTCTTTTCCTTTTGGTAGATATCAGGTAGTGGGATTGCTGGATTGAATGGTAGGTCTACTTTTAGTTCTTGGAGAAATTTCCATACTATTTTCTATAGAAATGTTACTAGAATAGAAAAATGAAAGGGGAAAAAAAAAAACCTCCAAAGACCATTCATCAGAAAAAGTCATTATTAATATTTTGCAAATGTCATTCCCCCAATTTTTCTGTATACCAGCAAAAACTACAGAATGAATGGGCCTGGGAAATGTCTCTCTTCAGCTTTCCATTTCTGTGTCATTCTGGCTCAGAGCAATGTCCCTTAAGTTACAGGCTGATTGTTGCTTTTCTGCTCTTTCACTCGCCCTTCACCTTTGGCTGTTTACTGCAGGGGTCTACTTCACCTGCAGTTTAGGGGCCAGAAAGAAGACAGTAGGAGAGATTACCCCACAGTCTACTTGTCAGCTCTTCTGGAGTGGTCTGGATTTTCTGTGGCAAAATCTTCATTTGTTTTCGCTTTACCCACTTGAATGTAAGACATCAATTTTAGTAATTCCTAATCAACATAATCACAGAGGAACTGTTTATTGAGTGCCTATTATGTGCAAGCCATTGTTCTAGGGACTTGGGGATATACCAGTAAATGAAGCTGATGAAGATTTTGACTCTGTTGGAGCTTACAGTTTAAAAGGGGAGCTGTACATTAAACAGTAGCCATAATAAATTGGTAAGTTACATAGCACTTTAGAAAGTGACAAGTACTGTGGAAAAGAGAAAATGTAGACTTCCATGAGGGGGATCTGAGTGGGGGATAGGTCTCTATTTTAAGTAGGATGGTTATGGAAAAGGTGACATTTGAACAAAGATTTTAAGGAGGGTAGGGAGTTGGCCATGTGGCTATCTTCGGGAAGAACATTCTACTGGTCTAAACAGCCAGGGCAAAGTTTCCAAGGCACGACCAAGCCTGGTATATTCAAGGCAGCATGTGTGGCTGGAACAGAGGGAACAAGAAAAGGGCACTAGGAGATGAAGTTAAAAAGGCAAGAGAGCCTGGTCATTGGCTATTGTACTCCTTGTAAAACTTCAGCTTTTCTCTGAGTGAAATAGGGGCCACTCCAAACTGTTGAGCAAAGAAGAGCATGATCTGAATTATATTTCTAAGGGATCACTCTAATTTCTGTGTTGAGAACAGCCCGCAGGATGGCAAGGATAGAAAGTGAGAAACTTATGAGGCTATTGTAGTAATCGAGGCTGAACAATGATGCCGTGAGGGCTTGGACCAGAAAGGTGGTAGTGGAAGCAGTGAGGAGTGTCTGGATGCTGGATATGTGTTCAAAGTATAACTGACGAGCCTCCCTCGCAGATTAGAGTTAACGGTGAAGTCAAGTTTTGTGGCCTGAGCATTTTGAGCTGCCTCCACTAAGAGGGGGAAGGCTGTGTGTGGGACAGGTGTGGGGAGAAATCAGGAGTTCAGTTTTGACAGGCTGAGCTTGAGTTGCTTAGTAGACATCCAAAGATCTTGAATAAGCAATTGCGTAAGCAATTTGAGAGTTTGTGCCAGAGGTCTGACCTGCAGATATAAATTTGGTTGCCACTGGTAAATGGGTAGTATTTATTTAAACCCATGTGAAAGCTCCCATGAGGATGCTTTGTCTGTTGCTTTGCTCCTGTGCTCAAAAATCATGAATAGTATTACAGATCTCGGCAATAATTTATTATTTATTGTCATCATGAAGTAAAAAATATGCTTTGTAAGATGGTTTTTTAAAGCGTTTTATTTCGAAGCGTGTTTAGTCACAGAGAGTTTGTACAATTAGTACTCAGAATTCGTGTGTACCCATATTCTCTTGCCGTTAAGATTTAAACAATTTACTTTATTGTCTTTCTCTCACTCTGTAATTGTTTTCTCAAATCATTGATAGTAATTTGTATTCAGGATGCACCTCCGTCTCTGAATATTTTGACTTTCACTTACATATAAAGTAAGGACTTTTACTTACATATCCATAATACAGTTACCAAGATTAAGGAATTATCACTTGTATAATGCTATTATCTTGTCTACAGACCTTTGTCAAATTTCACCAATTATCCCATGTTGAGTCACTAATCATAGATCATTTACTTATATTAAATGACTGACTTGTTTATAAAATATCATAGTAAACATTGCTGGTGTTTAGTTACAGATGGTAGTTGGCATAGTTAGTTAGCAAATGACTTTGCATGTGTGATCTCCCTGTGATCAGTAGAGTGAGAGTTCTAACTGCTTGGGCCTCCTTAGGAACCGATTGATTTAAATGTCAGTGATACACTGATTCCTGTAATGCTGCTTGTGACCAGCTCTTTGACAGGGCCATAATATTGCACACATTTTATCAATGTAGTATTCAATATACTTTACAAAGTTACTTTGTTTTTCCAGTTAAATATCTGACACTATGCAGTTCACAGTTTCCTATAGATGAAATATACCAAAATGTCTTATCTTTTTAAAACAATGCCTGGAAATAGGTACACATGTACACTGTATGGCTGAGACAAAGCACATGAATGAATGGGGAGAAAATACGTTCATATGAAAGGATAGCAATTTTGTTATGTGGGAAGAGGCGTGGTATATGTTTACATTTTAGTACGTCTACTTCTGTCCTTATTGGTCACTGATGGATTAAGTCCAATTACTAGGATTAGCTGTCGTCTGCCTCCTATGAACCAATATATTCCCCTTCTCTTTAAGGTTATTTAGATTAATGTTGTTCAATCTGTGTTCCTTAGCACTGTAAGTAATCAATCATTATTTGATTGAAATTTAATTTTAAAAATTAACCACTTAAAGACCTAAAAAATTACACATTTATTAATTAAATTTGAATACACAGATCACAAATGTATTTAATTTGTTTAACCAAATTAATTCTTAAAATAAATCCTTCCCTGCCATCTCTAAGCATATATTTAACACTTTTGGAAAATGTATAATTTACTAGATAGGGTATAGTATTATACTTGCTTCCTTTGCAATCATACAAAATTTCTCAGTTACTACAATACATATGTTGCATACTAGGCAATACTCAGAGGGTACTCTAGCAAGTACACCAATATTATACATTTCATTATAAAAATACTTTATCCTTGGTACTAATGCTTAATAGATTAGAACCCCTCCCCACCAACTGCCGTGAAGCAGAATGAGCTGAATTTGGCCAAGCAATATCACAGAATTACCCTGCAGGTGATTGTGGTTAAAATGCTAGCAATGGAACTGAAATAAAATTTGGAGTCAGCAAAAAATAAATTTTTTTGAACTTTTACATGATTTTTTTTAGTCAGAGATGGTCACTCATATGTCTTAGATTTTTTTAATAACAGTTTTTAAAATATAAACATAGTATTAAAAGTTTGAAATATACTTTCTGCTAAATAAGAGATTAAGACTGGCTGAGTTGTCTATTCATTGATTTCACCATGTTGAATATTTACTATTTAGGAAATGCAAGCAAACTAATGTTTCCACTTCTAATTTGAACAAAAAATTTCCACTACCCCTCTTGCAAGCTACTGGCTTAGTTTAATTGATAAGCATTCTGAAATTTTAAGTGGAGCTCTTGAGAAAACGTGGCATTTTCAGCTGTATTTCTATGAGTCAGGATTTTGTCACTGCTCTGTGACCAAAATGGAATCCACAAGTAAGTCATCTGTGGAAGCAGCAGTCATCTGTAAACCGCAACTGCAGAATTGTGTGTTGTTAAAATACACGTAATTCAATTTATTGATAGACATATTACTATTTTGAACTTATAAACATTAATATATGCTACTAAAATGCCTCTTTTAGTGGAGATTTAGGGGTTTGAATAAAGGTTTCCGCTGCTAAAACAGTGTAATAACTGCTTGGTGGTTTGAATTCCTTAGAAAAGAAAGAAGTACAGATCTATAGGGTGCTTTTAAAAACTGAAAGCGTCTTCAGCATTTGCATTAATGTGCTGCAGTTGCAGATAAAAAAGAAAGTTGTCCTCAGTTCCCAGACGTTCCTAAATGCTCTCAAATAATCCATTCCTTTGAGATATCAATCATCTGAATCATCTCCTTGCTCTCTTTTCCCGGTGGTTACAGCTGGGCTTGGAGTGGGATGAGCATGTGCAGCCTACTAGGACCACTGCTTGCGGAGTGTTGGCTGCTGACTAGCAATTGTGTTGTGAGTTTGCTCCCTGGAGGAAGACTGTGAAAAAGTGGGTGAAGTGAAATACAAAGAAATAAAATTGGTTTGAAGGAGAATGGCTAAATCAGGACCAGACAAGATGACTCCAGGGACAGAGAAGGTTTTTTTTGTTTGTTAGTTTTTTTTTTTTTTTTTTTTTTTGGTCAAATACCGGGGCTCCTGAGAAAACAGGAAGGAGTAGCTCAGTTTGGCTTTTAGCATTTTGTGAAATTTCTAACAAGCAGCTTTGAGACCATTTCTACAACATGAAGAGAAGGACTGATGCAGGTTCTCATGAATATTTTCTATTGAACACCAGGTTTTTAAAAATCATGATACTGATAAAACAAAACAATAAGAAATATTATATTAAACCAGTATTTTCCTTGACAAATTTAAAATATTTTAAATCAGGATAAAATATTTAAAATAACAAAGAAACCCAAAACCAAGAAACAAGACCCATAAATATTCAAAATAATTTCAGTATAGATTTGATTCTGAAACTTAAAGGATTAATAATATTAAATAATATTTGAATAGCCATCTAAGACTCTTGTGGTGTTAAATGTTATCTCCAGCAAAATTTTAGCTATCTTTGCTGGTACAAAAAAATTTATAGAAGAGCATTATGAGGCCTGAGTTTCTTGTATTATTCATTGGTTAATGCGTGCTTATCAATTCAGTATCATGTAATTGGATGTAAAAAATTATGAGTAGTAAGGTTTTTTCTTTTCTTTTCTTTTTTTTTAATAAGTAGTTAACATGTGTAGTGGGAGAGATGACTGATTCATTTTTAGAGTCTATTATCTTTTATATTATGGGTTCTTCGCTACCTCAAAATCCCTCCTTGGTTGAAATTCATTCCTGTCACTTCTGAAGCCTGAGAGCACAGCTGCCTTCCCAGAGGCTCCTACCTGTGTAGAGCTGGCCATGTTCTGAGTTTGCTTTGAAAGCAGTTCACTTTTGGTGAACCTCCACAGGGCTTCATACGGTGGTGGTTCATTAATCAGAGAAGACAGTAATGCAACTGTTATCTTCTTGACTAAGCCAAGCACATTCACATACTCTGTGTTTGTTCGCCAAGAGCCTCTCTTCAGGCCAGGACAAGAATTCTCAGCAGGGCCACTGCAGAGGCCAGTCAGGAGCCTCTTATCTGTTTACACATAGCCGCCAGATTGATCTTTCTAGATTGGATACAAATATGAATAAGTCTCTTCCCTCCTTAACATGCTTTCCAAGCTTGGTTTTGCATTTATCAGAAAATTCCTGGCTTTTAAGAGAATGATCAGATTTCTGTCTGAAGTTTGTGAGGCCGTATGTGCCGTGGCCAGGCCTCTCTTACCACATACATTTTATACCATGTGCCCCAGGCAGCCAGTGTTCTGGCCACATAGCCCTGTTTACTGCCTCTGGAAAATGTGATGCTCTTCTTCCCCTAGACGATAGATGCATGGCATCCTCCTCCCCATTTCTCTCCCCTTTGGTCTGTCCTAACCAATCCTTTCCCATCCTTCAGAACTCAGCTTAAAGAGCTTAGTCTTCCAATGATTCCAGAATATATCAACACCCCCTTTTCCATAGCTTTTAATATTATATACTACTACTTTGTAGCAGTGGTCATAACACAGCTGTAATTAAATTTTATTAATTTTGTTACTGACACTTCATTTTCTGCCAACCCAGATAGAATGTAAGCTCTGTGTAGGCACCTGGAACAGTGCCACGAACATGAGGGCTTTGTAACAAATGCATTCAGACACATGCACACAAACACACATATGCATTTTATAAAGAGATTCTTTAGAGGCTTCATAATTGATTGCTTTAGTGTTTGAGGTGGGGCAGGGTAACACAGACTAGACATAGAGCAACAAATGACTGTTTTTTGAAAGCCTGAATGTTTTTCATTACTTCTCAACTCTGCATCATTTCTAGCTACAAAGATAGGATTTTGTTGAGAAATACAGACCAAAATGTACATTAAACTGCACATTCCACTTCTAAGAACTAATGACAAAACATTAAACAGTATATTCAGCCAAAGCAGATTTGAAGCTTTTACTTAAAGGCATTTTTAACAATTTCCTAGGATTCAGATGCTGAGATACCCTCATATCTGCATCCTTTTTTTATAACAAAAGTTAGTCTTTGGTAAGAATTATGGATCTAAACATGGAGTGTTCCTGCCACTGTAACTGGGGTCATGCAACTTTCAGGACTCAGATGGGCTTTTGGGAAGACACGTGTTCACCTAATGAAAAGGCGTTTTCTCTGGGATGTCTTAGCCACTTCACATTCTCCTAATCTTTCTCGAAACAATAGGCAGGTGTTTTTTCCCCTTCCTTTACTCTTTTTCTTTTCTTTTCTTTTCTTTTTTTGTATTATAATCTTGAGTACTCATTGGAGCCACAGATTAAAAATAAGCAATATGTCTTCTTGGGACTATTCTGTTGAAAACAAATCATTGGAAGTTTTTCCCTCTAGTTGTTACAAAGAACCTCTCTGAAACAGATACCTCTTTATTAGATAAAACTATTTTTTTGTGTGTTATATGTCTTAGGGGGGCATTGTAGTTCAATTTTGGAGCAACCGTTAGGTCTTGTTAGAGCCTCAAGCCAGTTTGTTGCAAGGTTTTGAGTGGTAATAGTTATGCTACAGTAGCTTTTTGAGAAAAATAAAATATTTTCTTCCACATATATCTATACTTTTTCTGTCTTTACTCTACCATGTGACATTCTCGTAACATCTTTATTAATGGCTTCTTACTGCTTTTAATAAACCTCTTATTTTGGAATAATTTTAGATTTGCATAAAAGTTGCAAAGAAATTACAAAAAGTACCTGTATATTCTTCACTCAGTTTTACCACTTTTAACAGTTTTCATTACATGATACATTTTTGAAAATTAAGAAATAAACATGGATAAATTAACTACAATCAAGACTCTATTAGGATTTTATCCATTTTTCCACTAATGTCCTTCTTCGTTTTAGTATTCAATCCAGGATACCATTATGCATTTAGTCTGCATCTTTCCAACATAAAGACACAAAATAAAATGAGATGGAGATTAACCAAGAGACTGATTAGATATGTCATGGAATACGTCAGTAATGACAATTACTTGATCTATAGTTTTTAACTGTGAGGAAATCATTTTATGACTTTTAGAAGATCTTAATTTTAGAATAGGTAAGAATGGTGCATTTTATGAGGATTATTACATTTCTATGGTTTTTTAAAATAATTTGCTTCTAATAAATATGGCATAACTTTTTTAATTAGAAATCTATGGACTGAAATATAATATCCTTGCCTTTTAGGTACAGAGATTCAACTTATAATCATCCAATTCTTAAGAAAACAATTGAACTTTCTCTACATTGTAAAATACTTGGGAAATTTTTCTAAAATATGTTAAAATCTGATTAAAACTTGCTTAAAACTACCTAACAAGCGTTGAAGAAGTACTTTTAGATTCAAGAATGTTTTGTAGCAGGTAGTGAGCATATAATAGTGTTATTTTCTTCCTTGACTGAGTGCAGAAATTTTATGAGCTCTGTGTTGACGTTTGTTTGGTGACTGTTAGATCAAAATGTATTGGCAACATACTCATCTTTTTAGTCATTTAGGGGTCAGTCACTTATTCCTAGATACTGCCGTGTAACTTGGTTGTTCATATTTTAGAATGGACATTATATAATGATTGATCTATGCCAATATATATGCCTTCTATTGGATATACACATGGAAATTATAGATAAATAAGGAAACTGATGTAAATAAAATATGATGTTGTAGAGAATAGTGATTGATAATACTTTACTTCTATCAACAATGTCTGCATTACTGATAGGTCGTTTACACAAATCACATATCACATTGGGTTTGTTAGGCCTCTGCAATGATTTTACTGCCTTTTCCTTCTGGAAATTATTTAAGGGCAGTCATGCATAATTGAAATGACATCAGGTTTGGAGTCAGAACTTGTTTCTAATCATGGAGCTATTACGTTAACACTGTGGCTTTTGGTATTTTACTTGCTCTCTGTAGGTGTCAGTCACCTCATCTGTGAAATGAAAAGTGTAGACTGAGGACCTCTAAGGAATGTGTTGGATTTACAGATGGATGAGTTTGTAATACTTTCTTGCACAATTGTGTACAGATGCTAGTCAGTGTCTGTCAGGCTGTGGATGATCTGGGCAAATCATGAGTTTCTGTAATAGTCCTTGCATCTCAGTAATTATCATGGGAGCAGAGGTCTAGACCAGAAGTGTCAAGTTCAAATGCTTGAAGTAATCTGTCAAACACAGACCTGAATGAAAAAGGAGGATGTAGACCCTGATGGCCTGAGAGCCCATTCTCTTTCTAATGGTGCATCTGTTACTGACTTTCCAAGGACTACAGCCCAGAGGCATGCCAGATCTCCTGATCTATCAAAGGATGCCACATAAAAGTTTGTTTACATGAACTCTCACAATCTTCAAATGTTAACTAATTAAATTTAAAGAAACTCACTCTGGATTAAATTAAATATTTTGTAGGCTGGAACTCATTCATTGGATGCCATTTTGTGATTTCTGATCTATTTCAGTGGATTTCAAGCATTTTTGCCCATTACAACAGTAAACAATGCCTTTCTCATCCTAACCTAGTATACACACATACGTGTGTGCGTGTGTAGGTGCTTGTGTTACATGCACTGAAACAAAAATTTCATGAAACAGTGTATGTGCTCTAATTATGTTTTTTATTTTTTTGTATAGTATGTTCCTAATCTATTCTGTATTTTATATCTCATTTCTCAAAAAAAGTAGTCACACACTCAGTAAGTCATTTGCATGATTCATCAATGGGTTGATTTCTTTCTTTGAAAAATCTAGATGGTGATATTCTTGATACTTGAATATGATTTTCCCACCTTGAGATCAAAAATCTAAAGTATTTCAGAGGTGATTTCCTCAGCTTGATATCTTACGTAACATTCTACAAGCAATGTGAATTTATTGCTAACTGAGGATTTGAGATTTCCATGTAGCCCGAGTAATCAGTAAAATGGGAAATAACAGTATCTCCAAGAAGGCGCCAAGGCTGATTGCAAAGGTAAGTGGAAAGGAACAGAGATATGCTACTTAGGAACCTAAAATTGATCATCACATGTCTTGATAAATAAGGTTATTTTCTTCCTTTTAATTCCCTACAGATGTCCTTTCTTCATGCTTGTTCACAGGCACATGGCTGTGTGCATAAGTGTCCTTGTCTGTGCCAAATGTTTTAGTTGTTTTCTGCAAATCAAAGTAGATTTCTTTAGATAATAAATATATGTGACTTTATGTATTGGATTTTGTCTGTGTGCTTCATATTTTTGTTAGATACTTCGCTTGGAACTAATCGATGTTCTCTATATAACGCGAAGTTTGTTGGCAAGGTTTCTTTCAGCTCTAACATTTTATAATTTTATAGTTGACAAGTCCTATATGGTGGTGGCTTTCATATTATCACAAAGAAGGCTGAAAACTTCACTTTACACTTTTATCCCTCTTGGAATGGAGCTAATTTCTAAGAGAAAATATTGGCAAAAGAAAGCATTAAACATATACAAAAATAAGATGGCATTTAGTGCTTTCCAAACTAAATTCTTTAAAAAGTACTGCATGGAATATTTTATACTTTTTATTGATATCTGTGGAGGAATATCCTAAAACTGTATACTTGGTTAATGTGTTATTGATATATCATGTTGTACCCTTCTTAATGAATCATTTACATCATTAAAAATAAAATAAAAAAAAACACTTGGTATCTAGATATTTGATTATTTTTAGACCTCCTTACAAATACATTTGTTTCTCAATTTTCAAACTCAGATTGAATATATCATTCTTCAACAGCTTGAAAAGTAGATGTGTATTTGCCAATTTCTTTTTAGGTGATTTAAAATATACCTGAAGACTCCATTTTTTAATTGATTTTGACAGTGTAGTTAGATGTCAATACAGTCTTCTGCTGTTGAAGTAAGTATATATTAGTGTTTACTGAGCACTCATCATGCAAAGTGATTTTCATACATTATTAATTCTCAGAGCACTTACATGGGAGTATTTTTATCATTTCCGTTTTATGAGTGAAGATGCTGGGGTTAATAACAATATTGCTCAGTTAGTGGCAAGAGCTTATGTTCTTAACCACAGTGCTGCTCTTTCTCCATATTTAGCTTAACAAAGATTTACTTGCAATTTGCCAATGTGCCAATTAAATCAGCACATTGCCTAGAATATAGAGAGAATGCTTATACATAGACACATGATTAATATTCGTTCAGAATACAATGCTAAAGTTATACCTGTTGCATTGTGAAAATACTGAGTTTTTTATATAGATTAAATGATAGTTGTTGATTAGACCCCCTACCGCCATTCATAGTTTCTCCCCAGTGCCTCAGCAGGCCCTGCATATCAGTGTTTAACTTGAGGAGACAGGTGCAGAGATTTGTCAACTAAGACTGCTTGATCCGCTGAACTGAAAGCACACGGTGGGGAGGCTACCGGGCATTCGGCTAGAGATTTCTTCTCTGCTCTTGGGAGAGTTAAGAGTTAACATTGAAATGGAAGGAAAGGGCCTAGACAAATTCTAAAAAGCTCATACCATTATCCATTTCTAAGGCTGACAAAATACTTCCAAATCCTTGGATTCTTACTTATTCCTGAGAAGGTTCCCCCAAAAGGGGGATGGCGATATGTAGACCTTGGGATATAATTTTTGTTGCCAAGTGAGGCAGGAAACAGAAGGACACTTCACCAAAGCCCATCCACCCATGACCTACCACGGCAGAGTGGCTGAGTTTCTCTTTAAACTTAGAGGCTCCATTGGCCTGTCCTGAGAGGAAAAATAAGAGCTAGTGACTCTCCCCTCTGTCCTTTTCCTCCTTAGATCCTTTTTTTTTTTTTTTTAAATAAAACCTGTTGAAACTTTAAACATGGACTTCTTGCTTCCAGAACTGTGAGAAAATAAATTTCTGTTGTTTATGCCACCCAGTCTGTGTTATGGTAGCCCTAGCAAATAAACACATCATGTGTGATACTTAAAAATCTACACAGATAATTCTGATACTCACACTGGGTGGATGACCACTTTGTTAGAGTTAAGATACAGACCCAGGGGAAGGTAAGGAAAAAGTGCTAAAGAATCTATAAATGCAGTTTGCCTCATAAATAAAAGCAAGAACAAAGACCATGTGATTCCCTCCTTAGATCCTTAATCGTTATTCTTAGACCTGTGTTTTTCCAGGAAGGCACAGCATCTTCATTATGATGCAATTTCCATTTCTTACAACGTTAATTATCTTTCAGCATTATCTACAAGAACAATATTGATAACAACAAAATTGAGTTTTTGTTATCTGTCACAGGATGTTAAAAAGAACAGGATGTCAGTCACTGAAGGGGACAAAGTGCTCACTTATTTGAAATTACTTAAAATTTTCTGTACCAAGTAGTAAGTCCCTTCATACTGAGACTTGCAAATATTCAAAGGAAAGTGAGGATCTCTGAGTCTCTATGGATATAATAATATATACTTATTTCTTCAAAATCAATTAAAATGAACAATGACTCTACCAATTTTTATAAAAGTATGTACCTAGACAGGCAATAGGTGAGAAATATTATTTACTTTAATTTTCATAGGTCCTTACTTCAGTATAATGACAAAAATGCTGTGTAATGAAAAGAAAAACACCAAACTTTTTGGTAAATAAATATAATAAATTATACATTTAGGATGAATCTCCTCAGCTTCTGTGTACTGATAATATAGTGCTAAGTATAAAGAGTTAATGAGGAAAGTAGAGGATATTTTTCAAGCTAAGAAGTTTAATTTCAAAGGAAAAAAAGAACGCAAAATGTATGACCCTATTTCCAAATATTGTAGCTACACCATGCATGATTGATGTTGCCATTTACTTTGTTTCCTAGCTGTACCTGCTTCTGAGTAACCAACTGTAAATATATTAACTTTCTTTGTATTCAGCACTGCTTACCTCAGCACATGTAGACGGTCTTTTTCAGATGTAGATACAGCAATGTTTTGTATTCATTGGATTACTTTAAGTTACTACTCTTGCAAAATTCTCTCCTTCAAGCTCAGCCAGCCTTCCGGTACAGCTCTTTAAGCAAATGCTTTAGTCAATAATAAACAGAAAAATATTTAAAAGTATTGTGCACTTTTTGTTACTGGTTAAAAGAAAATGCTTTACTTTAGCTGAATCAGGATTATTTTAAAGAAAAATTGGGATGTATATGGAAAAATAACAGGTCAGTCATTTTTAGGCTGCCTGTTTTCTCTGGTTGACATAGTAACTTCAGTTTTAACGGTCAAATGTTATAATTCACTTCACTTTTGTGCTTGCTCATTTGTTGTTGTCCTGGAATTATCTTTTATTTTTAAAGTCACGAATAATAATTTTACATATTCATGAGGTATATAGTGATGTTTTACATATAATGCATAATGATCTAGTCAGGGTGATTAGAATATTCATCATCTCAAACATTTATCATTTCTTTGTATTGGGGACATTCAATAGCCTCCTTCTAGCTATTTGAAACTATATAATGTAGTATCATTAACTGTAGTCAGCCCTCAGTGGTATAAAACACTAGAACTTATTCCTCCTGTCTAGCTGTAATTTAGTATCCTTTAGCAAATCTTTCCCAATCTTCCCTTTTCCCCTGCCCTTCCCAGCTGCTAGTGTCTTCTACTTTTTACTTCTATGAACTCAACGGTTTTTAGCTTCCGCATATAAGTGATAGCAGGCAATGCTTAACTTTCTGTTTCTGGCCATACCTCCCTGAACACATCTGATTTCATCTGGAATTATCTTTTATCAGTGGAGCTGGAAATAAATTAGGGCTTGACGCATGTTATCTTTTCATGGATTTACTGTATTGTAACATTGTGATGGCATCCGACTTGCCACTGACCAAGAGGTGACTAAGGAATTAGGGAATAAACATGCCGTAAACCACTGCATGACTGCTATGCTCTCTGCTTTTGGTTAGATTCCACAAATTAAATTTCGATTCACTGAACTGAGTTTAAATGCACTGATACCTGACTACTGAAAATGATGAGGCTTGGTGTTGGCAACAAACTAGCCCCTCTTCCTATTTCTTCTTTCTCTCTCTCACACACACGCACACCTACACACACTCGTAAATCCATTTGTTTCTTTTTCTATAATAAAGCCAAATTACCATTCTAGAAGAGCATATTAACCTGTTTTTCTAAAACCTCCAAGTTGCCTAACCTTGCATGTTTTTCTATTTTTATTCTTTAAAAGAGGAACTTATTAAAATAATCTTTCCAAAACACGCATTCCAACATGTCCTTCCACTGTTAAGAATTGGAAGTGGCTATCTGTGTTCTACCTTATCAGCTGAAGTCTCAGGCTGGGTTGTAAGACCCTTGTTAATCTCTTGTCTTTCTACTTATGGAAACATTCCCACTGGTTTTTCACCTGGTGCACGATCCAGGTGGGCCTCCTTTCCTTACTTCAGGATATGTTAGGTTTTCTCTTTTTCTCTAGCCTGAAACCACCTCATGAATTTTTTGCCCAGCACCGCGTCCCACGTCCCGTCTCCACTTTGAGTCCTTGTCTGACTAGCCTGGCATTCAGTGAGCTCTGTTTATAACTCTCGTATTAACGCTGCCACATTTTCACTTCTTCAAATGGCTATCAACATATTAGTGTATTAACTAGATTATGAACTTTTTGAGAGAAGGAACCACAATTTGTATTTCTTTTTACTTCTGTAGCATCTCATGTGTATAAAGATTCTAAACACATACTTTTTGCTTCTTTAAAATATGCCTTTGTATTGCTGGTAGTGAGAAAAATGACCTATATTGGTAATGATCTAGGAGCCAAGGCATGTCATGGCTAAAGTAATAGTGTTGAACATTGTCTCAATTAAAGTAAAGTTTCAAATACAGTAAACTTTACTTGTTCCATGGCTACAGATTTGTCTAACCCTAATTCTAGGTTATTAATTTGCAAATTAATTCAACAAATGCTTGTACTGCACACAAAAATGTTGCTGGTCACCTAAGGATACAATGTGTAAAAATAATCAAGTCTCTGCCCTTCTGGAGTTTATATTCTACCCTGAGGGACTAAAATTATATAATCCCTCACAGAAATGTACAATTTTAACTCTCACAAGCACTGTAAAATTGTAAAAGACGACTAGGGGGATTTGGTTTGGTTGGACCTAGGAGAAGAAATTGAAGAATGGATCAAAATTAACTAAATGACAAGAAGAGGTATGTCTGTGCTGGGCAGAGAGAATGCCATTCATAGAAATGTCATTAGGAAAATGAAATACTGCACAGGATCTTGCACGGCACTTATTTGTCATTCATACTAGAGAAGCATCTTTAACCAACAGTCCTCCATCCCTGCTTACTAATAGCCTTAAATGTGAAGTTCAAGACATCACACAATATTGTGAGAAGTAATGGGCTTGGACACTGAGTTTGAATAGCTTGTCTTAGTTTTTCTTCGAGGTAAAGGAGAAGAGAAATTATTTGACTGCAGTTAAAATGAAAAAGACTGGAGAAGAGACAAATTGAGAGTTAGATAATTTTACATGCACAGGATGGAGGGAGTTCCAAGGTTTGGTGTTGGATAACTGAAGGTGAAATAAAGTTTTAGAAGGTAACTATACTCCCCTTCCATTCTGATGAGAGAGAGAATGTTTCCACTGCCTCTTGTGCTGATTAAGACTGATAGGAGTGAGTGGACCTCAACACACACAGCAAAGGAGGGATTTGAAAATGCCTCTTCTCTGAGTCAGACAGGCAGACGGGCTTGGATTTGAATCCTGGTGCTGGTGATTTCTCCAGTTGAAAATAGAGATGGTATTAAGAGGATTAATTGAGTTAATATTTGTGTAAGCACCCAGCATAATACTTTGAACACAGACATTTCTACCATTATTTTTGCGCTTCTCTCTCTCTCCTTAAACCCTCATCCCTTTCTTTCTTACGTGGCCTAAAGCAGGGAAAGACAGAACTTGGCAGATGCCCTCATTATTTCAGTACTTTCGTTGCTCTTTACCAGCCCTCAATGCTGAGTCCTCCTTTTTTTCCTCTCAGGTTTATTAAGTATACCTGACAAATAAAAATCATATAGTCAAGGTGTGCAGTGTGATGTTTCAATATATGTATACATTGTGAAATGATCGCCACATGAAGCCGATTAACGTATGCATCACCTCACACAGTTGGCTTTTTTGTGTGTGCTGAGAATACATAAAATCTACTCTCTTAACAAATTTCAAGTGAAAACGTTTATTTTTATTATTAATTATAGTCACTATGCTGTGTATTAGTGCTCCAGAGCTCATGTACCCTTTGACTAAAATCTCCCCATTTCCCCTCCCCCGGACCGCTAGTAACCACCCTTCTACTCTGTATTTCTGTGAGTTCAACTTTGTTAGATTCCACATATAAGTTAGATCATGCAGATTTTGTCTTCCTGTATGTGGCTTAGTTAACATAACATAATGTGCTCCAGATTCATCCATGTTTCTTCTTTTCAAAGAAGAATGAAAATTTAACTCTTAGAGTCAGATGAACTTGGGTTAAAATACTAACTCTTTCAGTAACTAGCTTTGATACTGTTAGCCAGTTACTTAATTTAACTTTCAGCTTCATCCTCTATCAAATATGGATAATAAGAATCCCCTCATCAAGTTGTTCTCTTAACATAATGCCTGGCATATAATCAATACGTGATAAATGCAGGTTAGTTTATTCTGTATACTGGAAATAAATCAAACTCAAAGTTAAGCTTTATCAAATGTCATGGTGTGTTAAATTTAAGTTTTCTACCAATTGTCAATGATTCCTTTGATCAGTGGTTAAGACCAGGGCATTCATCTAAGTGAGGACATGATAAACATGTAAGAGAAATAGCTGTCTATGTGAAACTGATGTTAGTGCCGGGGTGTGGTAAAAGGCATCCCTGCACTGGAAGGATTGTTCAGCTCCCCAGAGGGAAGAGACGAGTGGATTCTCTGACTTGGTAGAACCCGTTCTCTTGCTGTGCTAGCATCATATCTAATGCATTTAATAAGTGTTCCCTATTTGGTTGGATAGATGCATATTTTCACCAGGAGTTCAGTTCAGGATGTGCAAAAGCATCTTATGGATTTGCTTTTTCATTTGAGACCAGAAAATAACTTCCTTGCTGATGGTGCCATAAACAAAAATGAGTCTTAGACGTCCTCTCAGATCCCAAGTCACAAACCTTTATGGTATTCGGTGCCACAAATAAAAGTGGCATATAACTTTTAATAGTAGTGGCAAAGTATACAATAAGTGGGCTATTTTGATAAGACCAGGTGAGCCTCTGAATTTTATACTGATTAAAAATTCAATTTGTGTCTTTCAAAAGCCTCCGATGGCATTTTATTGACATGGTCGGAGATACTGTTGCCAATGGGAAACATTTCTTTCAGTCTCATTATATTGCCTCAAGTGATTGCACTGGAAACTAGAAGCTTGATTCTTTGTTATTTATATTCACTGGGTTTACTGTAACTATGACCTATAAAATAGAGTAAATATAAATGGAGTGAAAACAAGGTGTACATATTATTTTGGGCAGTGATATTGACATTTGTAATATAGCTAAAGTCATATGGAAATTGGAAGGCAGTTAGTGAAACATAATATTTATTTTTCATCATTCAAAATCCATGCCATTTATATCATTTTAAGATAAACTTGAAAATAAAAATGTTTTCTGATATTATATGGATTATTTCTAGCTTGTTCTGAAAAACTGATGCAGATTTTAGTTTTTAGCCAGAAATAGTTTCAAAAAAATTGTCATTCAAAAACTAATATTTTTTAGATATGTATGAATTAAAACATATTTCTTGATTTTGGATGATCCTTGTGGAAATAAAATGTGTACATTTTTTATCAACTTTCTAAACTTGGACACATTATACCTATAGTAACAAAAATTGTGCAGAAGAAATCTTTGATAACATCATGGTTTTCATTTCCACATCATGCCTTAAGGAGTTCTTAAACACTGATTTCCTATTGATTTTTAGAGTTATCCTCTGCATGTTGCTAGTGAAGGAAAGATTAGAATTCAAATGAGCAGACCTGAGTTCTGAATTTACCTGTGAAACTAACCAGTTTCATGATCTTGACTAAATCTTTTCAGCCCTATGGGATTACATAGTTGAGAGAATAGACCTGAAAATTCTGAATTCAGACTACTTTTCTTGTTTTATAGAAGGTCCGGAGATTTTAACTAACTTTCCAAGACAAACTTTCGTAGATGAGAAACCTAAAAATATAATCTTGGTTTTCTGACCTAAGTTTCAATGCTATTTCCACAACATACAGATACCACAAAGAATGAAGATCACAGATTACTAAGTGATAAATCATTTTCTTCTTTTCAGTATTTTTTATTGAAAAATAAAATATCATGAGAAGTATATACATATTATATTTTTGCGAAATTATGCATAGATTTGTTATTAAACCATGGTTTGAGGACATCAAAAAGAGCAGTGATGACCAAAATATAGATTTCCTAAGAACCAATCTTATCAAACTCATTTAATGTTTTGGTAGGACTACAAAATGGAAATGTGTGGGGAGCCGGCAGCACAGGGATCCCGCTTGGGAGGCAGCTGTACCCAGCACGTGCGTAATTGCTCTCTCCGCCCTGCCTATCAGAGAACACGTGCTGGGGGAGGTCCTGGCTGAGGGTACTTAAGTGGAGCTCACTTCCCGTTCAGCGTCTCTCGCCATGTATAAGTCGTAGATGTGAAGCTGTGC